>JANHFK010002309.1:120709-132893 GCA_036250565.1 Sibynophis collaris | reverse complement strand
GCATCACGGTCCAGAAAGGGCCGCAATTGGCGTATCAGGTGAACCTGATAGAAGGCCCCCCTGGCCACGGCTGTCAAATGATGTTCTAAAGACAGCCGGGTATCCAGGAGGACTCCCAAATTGCGGGCCCTCTCTGCAGGGGCTAATGTTTCGCCCCCGATAGCCAGCGATGGTGTTAGCTGGCTATGCCGTGATGTTGGGAACCACAGCCACTCGGTCTTGGATAGAAATTTAATTTACAACCGGAACCTCAGTTGTTGCTAAATTGAGTTTTAAAACAGTCAATTTCTCTGACTAAGTCAGAAGACAGGGAAGGAAGTTCAAAAAAAGCAGGGGACACAATGTGTCAGAACACTGTTGATTTAAAGATTTCATCAAATTTCTCCACATTACTTTTTCTTTTAGTCCAGTAAGATGTAGGATGCTCAGAATTACAGTACTACCGAAATATTATTTCTGTTATATCCTGAAACTATTGATTACTTTTGTCCTAGAAGTGTACATTTATAGTCAGAATATACATAGAAATGTACCTCACCATGCAATTCTAGAATAAAGTTCTAATCATTCAGTAGTATCTTGGATACATGAAATTAATGTATGGAAGTCATGGTCTATGATTGTGACTGAGAACTCATTAATAAATGGAATGATGCAATTGTGGGGCTTGACACAATTTATTTTTACATTTTTCTTTTAATTAAAAGGTGGGAGGTTTTTTACTTTATTCTCCTAGCCTTTTCCAGGTGATTGATAAAAGGATAAAATTTCTGATGGAGGATTAAATAATACATTTCATTAATGGAGATGATAATTATCAGAGATATTATTGTTTGACTTACAAATACTGGAGATGTCAGAAAATAGTCTATGCTACTGTCCATGCCTTTAGATATTGTTTACTAAAGTATCCTCCTATAAATGTATTGTATATACTCGTATATAAAACTCATCTGTGGATGACTCTCAAATTTTTAACCAAAATACCATAAAAATGCAATTAGCCAACATGCACTTTTCATACTATTTTGCTTAATAATTTGAGGATTTAGTTATACATGGATGGGCTTATATACAATTATATATATTCCATTATGTGGGAAATAGTTAAAAAATATTTTTTAAACTATTATCATGATCCATTTTCTATCATTGTACTGTATTTTATTGTATTTCACTGTATACTGTATTTCATTATCCACCCAAAGCCTTCATTTCTATGGCATCCTGCTTGTAATCCACAGACCTACATTAACATTAAATTGTTAAATCCCCCATGATGATGTTAAAACTGCTTTTGATAACTTGCAATAAAATGGAACCACTTGTAACTTTAGGGACATTTAGGGAAAGCAGGATTGAAAACAAGTAAAGATTGACGAAAAAACGTCTACAACAGGTTGCACTGTTACGCTGCCCCATCCCATTTACTTTAAATAATAATATAAAAAAAACACCCTCATCTGGTCAATTTCATGACATTAGATTTTTTTCATAGTGGCGGGATACATTAGGCGCCAGCTCTCCCCAGAGGCCGAAGTACTCTCATTACCCCAAGTTGCAGTTAATATTACAAATATTTCCCATTGAAAGCCACATCTGGCCCTAGGTTCTGCCTCAGTTTACCTTCCCAATAAGAAACTGAGTCGGAAGATCATTTAAAAGGAGTTTATTAGGGTAACCTCATCAAATGGGATCTCTCTCTGACAAAGGAAGAGAAACTCCCCCCCCCCGTTTCACTTTTTATAGTTAGCACCACAAAGAAAATGCAAAATTTTACAAGAGAGAAAATAAATCAAATTAAAATACGAAGTAACTACGTTGGTTAACGAATTACAAAACCCATGCCATTTGCCTCAATTCACACTGAATTAATTTCTCAGACAAAAAAAGCCTGTTTCTCGGGCTGCAGGCGCGCTGCGATGGAGGAACCTTAAAGCAGGAGGTCCCACAAAAATTACAGCTGTGCAAATTCTCACGGAAAGAAACCTCGTTAAAACGCATCGCTCCTCTGAAGTCTTCCAAATATGCCTAATTTCGATTTAACGAAGCCATGTTGTGTCGTAAAGCACTTGCGTAAGGACGCACTGCCATTTTTAGAAACATAATGCAAAGGGGGAAAAAATAGGACATCCGAATCAAGTTCAACTTTGTGTCACGGCTTCAAAGTTTCTATGACGAAATACCTTCCCCGCCACCCAGCAAACCTCCAGGACCATTCGGAGGCTTCCAAAGATGGAGGCGCCCGCGGCGAGAAATAAACTTCAAAATGGCGGCCGCCATGCGCCGGCATCCAAGATGGCCCCGCCCACGTGGGGGGGGAGCTCATTCCAAGATGGCGCCCTCTATAGTTCCGGTCACCTGCTAAAGTGCGTTACAACATGGCGGCCCGCGGAAGCCGGTTGCTGCTGGGTGGCGTCCGCCTATACAACGCCAAGCCGCTTAAGTTACAACTGAAGGGAATTTATCGGGCGGACCCTGCCGATCCCAGAGCTCCGGCCTGGCACTTGACGCCCGAATATGAAGCCAAGCTGTTTGGGCGCCACGGGAAAGCCTCCGGGGTGGACCCGACCCGGTTGTGGCCGTCGCTGGAGAAGCTGCAGGAAATGGAAGCTGAGGAGAGAGCCTGGTACCCCTCCTTGAAGGAGATGCAGCAGTCGCTGGATGCCAAAAAGAGCGAGGCCGAAGCCAGGCAGCGACAGAGGTGAGGGAGGCAGAAGGAGGGAGGTTGCGGGTGGTCCCGCCTTTCGCGAGACCCACGCGGGGAAGCCTCTCCCCAGGGCGGCCGCCGGGATGCAATTTCAGCCTTCGGCCTCTTTGCTGGGACAGCGGCTGGGTCGTTTCAGAAGGGAAGGACTGTTCTTAACACAAGTCTAATTCTGGGTTTCTTAAATCTTTTGCTTCGGGAGCAAAATTATGGAGGACCCCAAAAGACCTTTTGCATCTAAAGGTTACATTTCAACATAGGCTGGCAAATCATTTTGATTTCTCGGACCCCTGAGAAAGGGCTTCAGGAACCTCCCAGGCTCTGGAGCCACACTTTTAAAAGAAACACTGGCCTGATAAAAGGAGCTGTGGAAAAGGCTGGCTCCTGGGGCCCATTTGCCACTTAGCCAACAAACCACCCACTTTGAGGGCGGCCCTGGAGTTGGCCTTGGGCTTCTGACTTGAGGCCCAATCGCCACCCTTCCTTCCGAAGCCCCATCAGAGAGGTTGATGCAGAATAATGGGACTAAACAGAGGAAGGCCTCCTGCAGCAACCCGAAAGGAAAATTATACACCTCTGATATTTTTGGTGTGGGAATAAGGATCTGTGAGGATTTTTCAACTTTAAGATGTGTGAATTTCAACTTCCAAAAGTCCCTACCCAGATGCGCTTTAAAATCTGCACTTCTTAAGTTTGTCAAGGTTGGAAACACTGCTCTACAAAAAAAAGGTCATCTATCAGTACTTTCATTCTGTCTAGATTACTATACTATGCCCTGATTCATTTGGCACTTCCACCACTTCATGAGAGGGAATAAAGAATAAAAGCTCAGACAGCACCTGAAAAGAAGTTGCCTAAGCAAACCAATCCTCCAGCACCTTGCTCTGGAACTGATCTCCAACAGCAGAGCAGCATCCATAAGCATTTGTTCAGTGTCCATCTTTTGGGCAATTATTTCTGCACCAATAGAAATCCTTTTGATTTGGTTTTTTTTTTCATTTTACATATTTAATTGTAGTTTGCTTTGTAGGTGTTTTTACTCTGGGTAATTTCAACAGTATTGAAGGATGCTGGTTAGAACTGTCCTCAGAGACATTCTTTGGTGTATCATGAGTGTACCCATTTGAAGCAAAACAGCTGATAAAATTTAGAGCAAACGATCTTTGTATTAATAAAAACTAAGCAAAACTGAGATTGCCATGCTATGGTTTAGTGTTGCTGCTCTTGCCTGGTAGATCAGTTCCAGAGCAAGGTGCTGGAGGATTGGTTTGCTCAGGCAACTTCTTTTCAGGTGCTGTCTGAGTTTTTATTCTTTATTCCCTCTCATGAAGTGCCAAATGAATCAGGGCATAGTATAGTAATCTAGACAGAATGAAAGTATTATTGATAGATGACCTTTTTTTGTAGAGCAGTGTTTCCAACCTTGACAAACTTAAGAAGTGTAGATTTTAAATCGCATCTGGGTAGGAACTTTTGGAAGTTGAAATTCACACATCTTAAAGTTGAAAAATACTGCTGTAGAGAAATACAATATTCTGTATGAAATTGCTGGCTCTTTTAAGGAGCAATTTGAGTAACATGCTCATGTTAGATGGCAGGTAAGATGGCATTTATGGGAAGATTCCACTGATTGTAACTTTGGGATTTTTCTACATTACTTTGAGGACTCGTGACATAAAACACAATTTGTAGATTGTTGATTTAACAGAATTAAATTGAACACCTCTCAATATTTTAGATGAGTGTCATGGTATCTCTATGAACACTATCCAAAATGAATATTTTAAATGGTAAAGCAATAGTAGACTTAGGTGTTAGAATAACTATTTAATGTGAACCTATTCACCCATTAAAGTGAACATGCTGAATGTCTAGAGCTGTATAATGTTTTGTTTCATAGTTTTCTCTTTTGCTTTATAGAGAGGAGGTAATTGCTGCCAAAATGGCCAAAATGCCACAGATGATAAAAGACTGGCAGATGGAAAAACAGAAACGCAAGCTCAAAGAACAACAAGAAAAAGAACGACGGCGGTTGTTACTGGCTGAGGCCCGGGAACAATATGGCTATCACCTGGATCATCACAGTCCTGAATTCCAAGAGATGGTGGTAGAAAGAGAGAAGATTAAACGGATGGAGCAGAAGGAGGAGAAAAAACGTATGAGGGGGATTCTGGCCAAAAAAGCAATGAAAAGCAAAATTCTTGCCTCAACTCCAGATAACAAGAAGGATATGGTGGAACAAGAAGATACCTAAAATACTGTATTATCAGTCTTTGAAATAAATCTGCCTACAGATTGTGACATATAATTCTCAGAGGCCTAATCAATTTACTGCACTTCTCATCATGCATTAAAGGTCAACTTAGAAATCTTACGGAATATGGAATGCTTCACCGTACAGAACAATCTAAAGTCCTTTCTCTGCTCTGCTGTGACTTCAACAATGGATTTTTTAAAATAGCAAATGGATTCTCTGAATTTCTTCTCTCTCTCAAAAGAGCAAGCTCTGTTTGCACCAAGTAACTCAGGGGTCCCCAATTCCCAGGCCATGGCCCACTATTGGGCCATTGTCTATTCAGAACTGGGCCATGAAGCCGCTCACTCCCGATGCTCCAAAAGTGGAACGGTGGGAGCAGAAGCTGAGTGGGACGAACGTGCCCTGCTCAGCTTTGCTGACTCACCAAGGCTGCCTGCGCAGGATACCTAATCTGCTTTTCAAGTATCGGGCAGCCTCCATGAGTCTGAAGGAGCATGAGACTGGGCTCTCTAAGGCTTCTCTTCTCCATGCCAAAAGCTTTTGCAAAGGGATGAAACACTTCAGGGGAGCAATCTCATGCTGTTTCAGGCTTTTTCTGTCCCTTTGCAAAAGCTTTTGGCATGGAGAAGCCTGAAATGGTTCCCCAAAGGCTTCTCTTCTCTCTTGTGTGAGTGGAGCTGTGTGTGTGCTTGCCAGCGCACTGCTTGCGAAGCCCTGTTCACCTCTACCCTCTAACCCCCAGCCAGACTGCAAAGTTTGGGGATTACTGAGCTATCTGATTGCCATGTTCAATTTGTTGAATAAATATAGCTGGCATTTTAAGTAAAAAAATATTTACTTTTAATCAAATGGCAGGATGTGGTTAAATATATATATTTTAGGCATCTAAAAATAAGTCAGAGGTTGTGTAAAGGTAAAGGAGTCCCCTGACTATAGGGGGTGGCGCTCATCTCCATTTCAAGGTCATTGAGCCTGCATTTCCGGGGTCATGTGACCAGCATGACATTACGGAGAGCTATTACCATCCTACCAAAGTGGTACCTGTTTACTTGCATTTGTATGCTTTCGAATTGATAGGTTGGCAGGAGCTAGGGCAAGGATGGGAGCCTCCTCGCACGATGCTCAGGTGTCAAAACTGGGCTGTTGGCTTTTCAGGTGACAAACCTAATGTCTTAATCACTGAGCCATAGCACCACCCAGGTTGCGTCCTACATAATTATTGCCTAGAATTTTGGCTGGACGTTATTTGGTACATTTCTTAATGGTGACATTACTAAATTTAACTTGAAACATTGTCATTATTCCTTCAGCCTCTTATTAAAGGTAAATAATGTAAAGTATTGAATTTATTATAGTTGTATATGGTGACAAAAATATCAGATGAATGGACTAAGCAATAAACATGACATTTTTCCCATTCCTTGACCAAGTTCACTCTTCTCAATTTTATGTAGGATTCACACTAAGGATGTACGTGAATAGACATGGATTTGTGCTATGAAAGTCTGCTCTGAATTTTGGCATTTTTGCCCTGCTCCATTCACAATTCTATACCAGCTTTTCAGCACTATACTTTTCAGCATTTTGGCTGAATTCATGTTGAGAATCTGGATTGAATGCCATTACACTTCCTGGAGCTTTCCATACAACTTGGATAATTGAGCCCACCAAATAAGATGGATTTGCCGCATCCAACCAAACAATTATTTTGGCTTGATACCTCCATCTTTTACAGATGTTCATCGGTTTTAAATTTTTCCTTGCAATAATTATGAAAGGGACAATCCACCAAAACTGCCAAAAAAAGGGGGGGAGATTTATCCATTGAACACTTTTTGTGCTAAATAGCTATGCCTGAGCAGAGGAATTTTTAAAACACTACACATAACCCATTCAGCCTTAACTCCCCTATGCACACTATTGTGTAAAAAGCAGGTGGTAGGCTGCCTTCACTACAAACTGCTTAGCTGAAAAGGTTTTTAGTCCCGGTACACACAATGGCAGATTCAGAAAAATTTGTATCAGTACCTGTAAATTAATACTCTGGTTCCCTCTAGTGGTAAAATTAGCACAGACTGGTTCAATCTCTGCACAGCTTTTATTTTGATAGTGCTCTTAATGAATGTATTAAAAGTAGGAAACCAGAGAGAAACTATTCAAAGTAGATCAAAGTTCTTGCCATCTAACAATAATTTAAATAAAAGGTTTTTTTCTTTTGTGATTAATTAGGTCCTCAAAATGGCACATACCTGCAGAATTGTTTAAAGGTCTCTTGGCTGTCCTTGTTTTCTACCTGATTTTGAGAAACTGATGTTTCCCCCCCCAAATATGACATCCCCTGATAATAAGCCCAATCTGGCTTTTGAGTGCATGGCAATAAGGCCAAGCACTTATTTCAGGGTTCAAAAAAATATAAGACAGGGTCTTATTTTCGGGAAAACAGTAGTTCAAATCCAAATGACATATCCAACCTACTGTTGCTATTTCCTTTGGAAGAACTATTGATACAATGCATATGAACAATTATTTAGAGAAAGCTTGTTTTGTGTATAAATAATCCTTTCTGTTGTAAAGGAAGTATTAAAAATGGAAGGTAGTGAATACATAGCTTAACTCCTAGCTTTCATTAAGCATGAAGCAAAAGTTTCTTATGGAAATTATTATTTTACAAACGTATTTAAGATTAATCAGTACTAGAACCAAGATTCTTCTCATTACTAAATTATATAATTCATTTTTCAAATTATAATTCAAAAATATTTTTGAGCTATGAATTTTCACATGCTTTGTTTTGCTATTTCTTATTTTGATGGAAGCAGTATCTTGTGTGCCTCTGCTTTCTTACATGGTGTGTTGTCATTTTTAGGCTTATTGTATCATGGGAAGTAGTAATTTACAGTAATTTGTAATCAGCTTAAGTAAATTAGGTCTGAATTCCCTGTTCCTCTTGACAATTGGATTCAGATGTCTGTAAAAATACTGTATATATAAATGGTGCTGCATCATCCTGAAGATAAGGATTTACTGGGATCCCCGGGCTTCATCTTTGGCTTGGGCTATTCAACCTACAAGATGGACTGAAAAAGGTAATTAGATTTGCAGATGAAAGAAGCTGGAAGGAATGGCTAATACTTTGTAGCAATCTTAGCTACTTTAAGATATCTGGACATCTTAAAGACACCAAGGTTGAGAAACACTGCTTTAGGATGAAAATCACACATCAAACTGACCTTGACAGGTTTGTGTGTAGGACAATGCCAGCAGTGATATTGGGCAATGACAAATACACAGCCTTGGAGTAGGAAAATTCATATAGAAGGTTACAGGAATAATGACTTGGGGGTGGGGGATAATTAGGTATACTACTGTTGTCATCAACTGAACCTGAGTAAGCAATGTGAGACAGCATCTAAAAGGGCAAATGCAATCTTCAGCTACATTAATAGAAGCATCCAGATCACAGGACATAATCATTCCATTGTAGTCTCTGCTGGCCAGACCACTTGGGGTATTGTGTCCTGTTTTGACGATCCACTTTGAGATGTTGGTTTAAGGTTAGACAAAAGCTATCAAGATATTAACGGATCTGGAAACCCAGCACTTCATGCAATATCTGGGTATATTTTGTTTGCAAAGGAGAAAAATAAGGATGCAATAATCAACCAATCCAAAAAGCTGTTGTGCAAGGGTGGGTCAATGTGTTCTCTGATGAAGGTGAGAGTAAGACAAGAGTAAATTAAAAAGAAAAAAAAAATTGATGCTGAATATTGGAAGTAATTTCACAATGCCCAGCGCTATTAAGCAATGTTTAATTCTCCCTTGTTGGAAGTTTTCAAGTGAGGATTGGATTATTACTTGCCAGAGCAGTTTAGTGGATTCCAGGACTAAATCCAATCCCTGGACTGGATGATCTTTGAATTAATCTTGACTCCTGGCAACTTCATAGACAGGTCCATGCAGATTTCTTGGCAACATTACAGAAGTGGTTGATCATTGCTGCTTTCTAGGATATTTTAACTTCCCAGTCTAGAACTGAGAGTGATTGATTCAAGATCATCAACTAGTTTCTGTGCTTAAGGGGGACTAGAACCTGGGTCTTACTGCTATTTGTCCAGCACCCTAAACACTGGATCACCTTGGTTTTCAAGGTGGCTTATAAGATCCCATGCACTCATACTTCCTATGATTTTTATTGTTCCTTTAGGAGCATAATGATGAAACATGACAAAGAACCACCATCAAACAAAAGACAATTCAAGTAACAATGAGGATAAGTGTTTTAGCAATAAATTTACAACACAAGTGAAGTAGAGTTGATTTCATTTATATTCAGTCATTGAAGAATATGTCAAACTGTATATTTACATACTTTCAAATGTGTTTTTCTGTGCCTGGTTATGTTAATACGCTCACATTATGTAGTTGAAGTTTGCTCTTAGATTGGACAAGAAGTAATAGGATCCACATTGGGCAAACAAATCTTATTTTCAATGCCTTGGAGGTAATCATGCAAGTCAGGGTTTTCCCAAAGGTGCTTTTCTAAAAGGCAACTGGACTGCCTTGGTTTTTGGAAAACATTTTGCTTCTCATCCAAGAACCTTCTTCAATTCTGTAGTTCAGAATAAAACCCAAGTAAGGCCAGTTGCTTTTTGGAAAAACACATTTGGGACAAATCTTATGCTATAACATTTCAGGAACACAAGGGTATGAAATGTATTGGTCAGTGGGATTAACTCACATCCTATCTTCAGAATGTCATTTGATTCTATTTTGGCTAATAAGTGAACTGTTCACTGTTTCTGTTACTAGATGTAAATGCTATTGTAGCAGGAAATGACAATTTAAATACCATTTAACATAATAAACTTTACTCACTCCATGAAAATTGTTCTCAGGAGGAGAAATACTAACAACAAAGGTAAGGGAAGCCAGAAGAGCAAGTAAAAACGATGAAAGATAGCATGTTCAAATGTCATGACCACACAATAAAAGAAGAGACGCCAAAATGTCCCCTTTTTGCCTTTTCATCATTGTTAATGCTAATTACACCAAATGTAATTTTAACATAAGGAATGCAAACCAGTACAACAAAAACCACATTGGCTTGTTGGCTTAGCTGTATGTCTAATAAGCAAGTCCTGAGTAACTGTATGGCAAGAAGTGTCCTGGGTGATGAGACAACTAACAAAGACATTGAAACTGCTTTTTTTTAAAAAAACCATTTCAATAGCCCAGTGAATCTGTGGGACCAATCTTAGTTGTTAATATAATAATCAGACTGAAAACTAATAGGATCCATCAGCTGTTTGTGACAAATTGATCAGCAAAGAAAATACTGGGGTGAGTATTGATGTGAACAGAATTCTGGAAGTAGTCATAAGCTTTTGAAAATGTCTAAATCCAGTTACTATTCATCATTCTGCAATATAAACCGCTTCCTGATTTAAGGGATTTTGGTCAGATTGTTTGCACCCATCCCCAATGCTGTAAACATTTTAAATCACTTTCCAACATTTAGAAATGTTCTTAAATAGAGATTGAGCTGATTAAGTTTCGTAAAAAAAAACACATTCTCTGTTCTTTTGAAAAAGAGAAGGCCACTACAGAGAGTTGAGGTTCTATTATGTTTCCAGCCAAAACTGGAAGTCTTTGCTGAATTAATTGCACTATTAAGCTCATTCCCAATGTGACAGGAAGGACCATCTGATGTGCCTTGCTGGTTAAGGAGCACAGACTGAGAAAGAAAGTGGATGAGGATTTCACATGAAATTTTAAAAAGGAAAAAGAAACATTAGGAGGCTGGAACGTCCATGTCAACGTCATTTCAAAGTTGAGATTGAAGAGGACAGAAAAGGACAAATGTAGCCCTCATTTGGGTTGACTCTGACAGAATATATCATGGAATATTGAAGATTGGCTGCTCCTGTCAGCTTCATTAATTAGCAAGCAGCGTTTTCATGGCTACTCCCTGGTTTTGGAAGCTGAAATCCAGTTAGGTAAGACCCATCCATCTCATCATAAGACATCAAACACTAGGCCAGAAGCCCAGTGGTACAATTACAATGCACTCCTTCAAATAGGTCCACCTTAGGAGGAAGACGGCATCCCAAGCCCTCCTATTTTGGCAGTTCTTTCTTTGGTCCAAGCACCCCTAACAACAGTTTGTGAGGAAACCTGTTGCCTTAGGAAGGACTGGTTCCATCTGCATCATTTTCTTCCTGGCTGGCCTTAAGTTTGGACAATACAGCATGGATCCGGAACAGTGTTCGTGACTCCATTGAATAATTTTTGTAGTTGTTCCTGGTGGGAAAAGCATTCAACAATAGTTATATCCCTTATATCAAACCTGTATGTATTCTGTACACCAAAAACTATTTCAGGAATCCAGGTATTTGATATTTTGTAGATGTGCCCTAAGGTAGACGTCCAAAGGACAGCTAAGCACTCTACCAGGTCAAATAGGGTGAGCACACTCCTAGTTCCTTCCCCAAATGTTATCTGTTGGGATCTAAGAATTGTGCCTTTCCCTGGCAGCCCCTGTCCTAAGGAACACTTGCCTTTTGAAGTTTGGCAGGATTCCATTTTTTTAGCCTTCTCTAAGGCTTTGAAGACCTGGCTTTTCCCCCAAGGATTGGGAGAAGATTAGATGGTGGTACATTAGCATAGATGGCTGCCAAGTTTTTGTTATTTCTAATGTTTTATGTTTTAATTGGTTGAGGTTTATAGTTTTTAAAATGATTTTATATGGGTTTTTTTTCATTTTTGATTGGGGTCTACCCAGAGATGGTTGAAAAATGGGCAGCTATGTAAATGTTTAAATAAATAAATATCTAGATCAGATGAATGTGATCCAATAAAAAGAAGTGCAATGAGCAAGACTGGGAAATACACATTTGCTTATTAAATTACTAATCAAGTAGTTTGACTCAGAGTAACTAAGCTATGAACTTGCTAGTTCTTAGTCCTACTTAAATTTACTAAGAACTTGGGGAACAGAGGCAAACGTAACTAGGTAGCTAGCAAGCACCTTTGGGCCCTTCTCTACATGAAATTATAAAACTGTCTCAAATGCTGTTAAGCTATGAAGTAGCTATCTTTCGTCGAGCCCTCAAAACATACTTCTTTACTAAAGCCGGCCTTTCATGAAATTTTAAATTACGGTTTTTAGGATGGGGTTTTAGTAAGGGTGTGGGATGGATTTTAGGTTGCCCTAGGGAGTT
>JANHFK010002309.1:41868-52240 GCA_036250565.1 Sibynophis collaris | reverse complement strand
TGCTGGTTCTCCAAACTACTCAAAATTTCTGCTACTGGTTCTCCAGAACCTGTCAGAACCTGCTGGATTTCACTCCTGCTCCACTCCCTTCAGCGCTATTTCTCGGATCTGCTGAGTTGGTTTAATGGCTTTCCAAGTGGGACTTCTTGGTAGGTCACCCGGTTTTGCACTCTGCTGCCCAATACCCTCCCGATCGCACTTGAAGCAAACAGTGGAGCGTGACTGTGAGTTCTAGGGTTTCACCAGCTCTCTCTTCCCTTAGGGTGATTTCTTCCACCCTGGCCCTGGGTGGCGCTTGTTGCACACCTGGTCAATCTCCACTTCTTTGGCCAAAACATACTAACTGTAAAGGGTTGGGGAGGCCCCCCTTGAAATGGAGGCATTGTAAATGTCATTGTTCAGCCCGCCTTTGAAACAGCTGATATGAATGTCTTGCAGCCAGTTGATGAGCTGACATGCGAGATCATGGAATTCTTTGGTATATTCTGCTACCCCTCTATGACCCTGATGGATGGTTTTTATGCGATCCCTCACTTTGCAGTCAGCCAGAGGGTTTTTGAATCATCGGCGGAGCACCACCATAAAGCGGTTGAAGTTTCTCAGCTCCAGGGCATTTTTGTTATGAAGCGTGACCATCCAGCATGCAGCAGCTGGATGATCTTGGTGCAACACCAGGATGTTGCACCTCACTTTAGGACCCTCAGTAGGCAGTTCAGGGCCATACTCCTGCATGTATGTCAGGACATGCGCCAAGAGTCTACATCTTGCTGGGAGTCTCCATCAAACTTCATCCTAAACAGTGGGGTCTTTCCACTCTTCCTTCTGATTAGGGCAGCCCCAGCTGGGGAGCCCCTCCTGTGGTTGCAGTAGCAGCAGCTGGAGTTGGCGAGACGCCTGACATGGTGGCTATCAGCAATGCTCTTCCATCATTATCCTCCACCTGGGTTTGCGAGGCCTCAATAGTGGTGGACTTGGCAAGGGACCTTGAGGGTTTTGAATGCATTCATCATGAACTTTGTAATTTGCTCCATCATCAGGTCAGCATGGTCAGGCTCCCCACCTGCCTCATCCTCAAGCTCTTCCAGCTCCAGTTGCCACTCCTGTCACTGGGTTCCATGGCTAACATGAGTGTGGGTCACTCCCTTGGGCTGCCTTCCCAGTCATCTTTCTTCCTAATGCCTATGGACCATCCTCAACGATTCACTAAGTCCTCCATCCTCTTCCATCCTCTTCTGTCCACTCAGAGAGATCCAGTCCCAGGAGAGCCCTGAATGAGGTTATCCCCCCAGCATTTGGCTTCTTCCTGGTCGCTGCCTTGAGCCGACACTGTGTACATGGTCTCCACAGTAAAGCGATTGATTTCTCCAGGTTGACCAGTACTGTAAATTCCGCCGAATGTCAGACCTGCCCCAGTCAGCCCCTCAGGAAAGCAACACTCTTGAATCCATTGAGATGAATCAAAATAACTTTTACTGAGAGAAACTGGTTGCAGTAAAGTCAGGCAGAATCCCACTTGCATTTAGTAACATTTTTTTCCTGCTGTATGGCCATGACACTGCTTTCATCTCATCCCTGGCCCATGAATGAGAATGGCTTAAGTTGTCCTTAGCTGTACTGTTACTCAATTAGTATTTCCTCCCTTATTCTAACACAGTCCAAGGACAATAGTAGGGTGTATTCAAATCTGTTTAGGCTTTGTAACCTTAAATCTTAAAGAGAAATCAGGTGACTGAAATAAAGGTAATGAAGACAAGATATGGACACTTAATGTCAGCCAATGTCATGATCATATAGTGTCAATCAAGGTGTCAGCATTCCAGAAGAACCCAACTCAATTGAACACTCCGAGACAGGCATTTTCTCAAAGTTCTCGTTTATTAAAGTAGGTATACTATCACATCTGGGAAAACTGGAATCTGAGAGTTCCAGGTTTTCCCTCAGTAAATCAAAAAACCAAATCCAGCCCCTGCACCCATCAGTCCATCACATGGTCCAATCACCATCCGTCCCAACTTGAGACACCACTTCAACCACTCCTCCTCCAGATGCAGGAATACCATGATCTTGACCAAAAAGAAGAATGCTATTATGTCTAACTACATTCCCTCTACTAAATCCCCCCTCCTAATTTCCCAAGCACAAGAAGGTGGCAGCGCGGAAGCCTCTGGTGTTAATATGGCTTCCAAAGCTGACACAAGGATAGGTGGGGACTACTACCCTTCAGCAGTGGGGAAAGGCCTGTTCTGTGTCTACCCAATTTTGCCCTACAGAGTTATGGAGATAAAAGGAGAGCCCCCAAAGAAGTAGAATATAAATCTAATAAATAATTTTACAAGAAGACAACTACAGGTTGAAATTTGGGAATAGCCACACATCAGCAAGATTAAAATGCAATGCATCATCCCTATTGGCACACCTGCTTCAGTCAGGAGACAATTATAAGAACAAACAGTTTTCTGTTCTCCAGTTCAGAATCCATGTGATCAGTGAAGCCAACCAGATTTACTGCCCTCCTCCTCCTTTTTCCACTCCCAACTATCTATTTTCTAGCTCTGACAGCAGCCTACTTATGCAGCCTGTGAAGTATGCCTCCTCTTGTTATATCAACCTCTCTTTGAGTCTTACCTGATGTGGTAATCGGCAGAATTACCAGCCAAGTAAGTGAGAAAATGCCTTTCTACTCACAATATACCTGGAGGCAATCGGGCTGGGAAAGTTGTGACATGGCAGCTCAGTAAGCAAAGACAGTAAGAAAAAGAAAAAGATAATAACCGTTATGGGGATTGTTGGAGAGACAGCTGTCTGAAGGATGACAACAGAAGGGTGTGACAATGGCTAAGAGGATAAATTAATATTTCTTTACTGGAAGTATCCAAGGCTAGAGGAGAACACATTGCATCAAACCAATTTCAAATAGACTATTCTGCACTTTAGGAAACTTTATTCCTTTGAAGACTACTGGTAATAGTGTAGTGGTAAAATTTAATCTATTCTAGAAGAACTCCTTAGGACAATACTTGCAGCCACATTTCCAATAGTATTTTTATTATTTTATTTTTATCAGATTTATTGGCCACCTTTCTTACCACAAGGTAGTTCCAGCAGCTTAGAATATTTACAACATTTATCATCATACCTCAATAAAAGGTGTAAATCTGCAAATAGCATTTTGAATCCAGTCATAGGCAAATGAAATAATTCTGCTCATCTTCTAATCTGTTCTAATCAATGGCAATACTGAAAACAATATTAACATTCACTTGTCTCAGGTTCCCATCAATTACACTGGCACTTTGGTAGATGATATCACCTCTATATTATATTTTCTGTATTCTATGTTCATAGAACTAATCTATGTCTTTGCTCCCCCAAAAATTCCATAAGTTAGATCAGGGCTGTCGAACTCACAGCCCACGGGCCAGATGCGTCACACGCTGACCATGCCCACACCCAGTTTGGCGAAGGGGAAATAAGTCACAATACATCACGTGATGCTGCCGTGATGACACGTTTGGCACACCTGAGTTAGATGCTTGTCCCCAGCCACCACATATACACATTATGTCAGTATGTGGGGTGGGTGAAGGGCTAGGATTGCCTATAATAAGATTATTAATATCTAACATTTAAGATCTTTATGAGAAACAAATAGTGGAGTTGGGGGAAGGAAGGACAATAATAAATGAATATAGTATAAATCTATATTTCTATTTAAAAAGCATGTGATAAAATGTGACTATTTTTTGGTTATATCAAAACTGGCTAAAGCTTTCTAGATCCAGCTAGAATGTTTAGAGAGTTCTGAAGTAAAAACTAGTAAAACTGGCTCTCCTGATCCTCTTTTTCTGACAGGTACCTTACTTTACTTGTGCAACTTAATTGCCGAAAATGCAGAAGAGTGAACTACACTGAAATAACCCGCTACCAGAAATAAAAAGGAGCAAACCGCAAAGGAAAATCAGCATGGTCATGATTTCTAAGAAATAATGATGCAATGTAGGAGTAATGCAATTATCATCATCTGAAGAGAGGCTCTGAAAGAGAGTTTCATCTCCCAGCATGGAACATAGAACATAGAAGAGTTGGGAGGAGACCTCGGAGGTCTTCTACTTCAACCTCCCTATACCATTTCAGACAAATGGCTGTCCACTCTCTTTTTGAGAGCCTTCAGTGATGGAGCACCCACAACTTCTGAAGGGAAGCTATTCCATTGGTTGATTGCTCTCACCACTAGGAATTTTCTCCTTAGTTCTAGGTTGTTTCTCTTTGGTTGGTTTCAAATCATTGTTTCTTTTCTTGCCTTTTGATGCTTTGAAAAATAGATCGATCTCCTTATCTTTTTAGGAGCCCTTCAAATATTTGAATACTATCATGTCTCCCCTAGTTCTTCTTTTCATTAGACTAGATATATCCAGCCCCATGGTCATTTTTGTTGCTCTTTTCAGAGTCTCAACATCTTTTTTATATTGTGACCAAGATTGGATGCAGTATTCCAAGTGTTGTCTTACTAAAGCAGTACTAATACTTCATGTGATCTTGATTCTATCCCTCTATTAATGCAACCTAGGATTGCACTGGCTTTTTGGCAGCTGCTGCACACTGTTGGCTCATATATAAGTGATTGTCCACTAGGACTCCAAGATCCCTCTCATAGTTACTGGCATTAAACCAAATTTTACCTAATCTGTACCTATACAATTGAGTCTCTTGCCTAAGTATAAAACCTTATTTCTATACACATTAAATTTCATTTTGTTAGATAGGGTCTGGTGTTCAAATATGTCAAGATCTTTTTTTTATTTTGACCTTGTCTTCTGGGGTGTTAGCTATTCCTGCCAGCTTAGTGTTATCTGCAAATTTGATGAATTCCCCTTCTATTCACTTGTCTAGATTGTTTATAAAGTTATTGAAGAGTACTGGGCCTAAAATGGAACTGCTTACTTCTCTCCATGTGGATGTAGTTGCATTGAGGACTATACGTTGAATATGATTTGTCATCCAGGTAAAACCCATCTGGTGATGGTGCTATCTATCCCACATTTTTCCAATTTGCCAAGAAGTATATTCTCATGTACTTTATTAAATCCTTTATCGAAATCTAAGTATACTATGTCCATAGCATTTCACTGATCCACTAATTTAGTCATTTTATTGAAGAATGAAATAAGATTTGTTAGGCATGATATGTTTTTGGCAAACTCATGTTGGCTTCTGGAATCAAAATATTATAATAAGGAGAAAAATCCATCTGTAGCATTAACTACAGTCCATTATGGAGACAGGCAACAGTTAAGCAAAAGGCTTATAGAGCCGTTAATAACTTTCTTCTTAACTTTCAGCCCAGCCAACAAACTGCTGCACCCTAGATGTCTTCAGATCAGCAGCACAGATTTTGACAAGCATTTCCTATTGTGTACTCAGCTACTCATTAAGGAAGACAGATATTTGAGCTCCTTCCCATGTTTGACCTCTACAGAGAATATGAACTCTCCAACTTCACTATATGCCTTTAATACACCTTACAAAATGTGCAGGGAACAAGGCAAAGTGGATGCTATCATTCTGCTACTTGTTTCAAAGACAGAGCTACATACTGGGGCTACAAAAATTCAGAAGCTTATTTAATGGCGGTAAAGAGTTAGTTTTCTGTGTCTCTCTGCTGCCATCTAATAGTCCTCTGGAGTTTCACAGCCCATCTATGATTGCTGTAACAAAAAAAAGCAATAGAGTTAGGTCTGTTTTCCTTCTCCTGCCTCTTTCAACTGACATCTCTCTGTCTAAATTGATATCATATGCTATTTGGAATGGGAATCTATTCCTTTTGCTTTGTTAGTCTATCATGCATATGTATAATACTAACCCATAGAAATCAATAAAGGACAATGTGGTCATCACCAAAAGTTCATGATGACTGAATATATCTGAAGAGCTATTCTCCATTTAATGATATAAACAGAAATCCAGACCTGAAGGACAGACAACTACTTACAATTCCTGTGTCATTGTTCATTCAAGGCAGAAAACTATTGATATTTATAAGAAAAAACAAGAAGCCCTTCATAGCCTCTTTTCTCAACAAGAATTATATCATCCCTCATGGTATAAATCTAGATGCCTGCTGGATGGCAGTGAAAGAAGTATATAAATTTTGTGGCTTTTAGCTGCCATCTACTGGTAGTCCTAATTTTTAGCCCACTTTTGGTAGCTCTCATAAACACAATAATACTCATCAGACCAAGGGATAGGCCTATATCTCTACAATTGTTAAAATAAAAGATTTGAACTTGAAAATATCTAATGGAGATTTTATATTATGTGGTAGTTATTTTCCTTTTTTGTTCATAACAACCTTTCAAAGGAGATTGGTTGGTTACTAGGACACAGGGTACCAGCACTAGTCAAGATTGGTATAAAGAGTAAGGAAGATAACCTTGACAGAAATATACAATACTTTTTATCTAGATAGACAAAGGGGGTTGAAACATTTTATAAAGTCTGGAAGACAAAATAATATTCAGTAGATTCATCTATGATTCACCGAGTCATAAGAAGGTGGAAACGATATAGCACAATCAGACTTGTTTTATTGTAACCATCCTCAATAAAAATAATTTTAGCTTTCCTATGGAATTAACTTTCTGGTTTGGTCTACCTAATAGAGCTGACAATTGTTGTTCACATTGATTCAAAATTCACTAATAGAAGATTCACACTACAGCAGTGAATTTAATCCAACTAAATTGGACAGCTACTTTCTGGATTATCTTTAAGTGTAGCTGCATGTTGAGTAAATGGAACTACAACATGACTACAGCAAGCGCATGAGTCACTGTAATGAGACCCTCCTGATATAAGATTTGCTGGCAAATCATCAAAACTTGCTAAAGACCCTTCTGACCAGTTTCTATCTGCCACTCTAGTAAGAGTTAGGAATCCAGGAGAACCCCCAAAATGCAAATTTCCTCCTTTAGAAAGCAATCCATACTCATTAGAACTCTAGAACTTTAGTGTTTATAAATAGTAGCTCAAATATTTCTGGGATTTATTCTGAGCCCAATCCCTTGCAGCAGTGGTGAAATCTACTTACCTTTGCTACCAGTTCGGGTGTGCTCCTGTGCAGGAGCATGCGTGCGCTATGCGCATGCGCCTCTTCTTCATGCGCAGATGGTTAAAAAACGGGACATAATGATGTCCCGGCGGGTGGGCAGAGCAGAACTTCTCGCCGTCAGCACTACCGGTTTGGAGAACAGGATAGAACCAGGGGAATTTCACCGCTGCCTCGCTGCCTCCAGGAGCCTACCCAGAAGTTCCATAAATTTTCTGCTTGGATTGAGTTGGTATAATGAGCATACATCATTCCAGATTAAGAGATAACTTCCCTCCACTAACTTGATAAGTATGTAAAAAAGAATGAGAGAGAGAGGCAAGCCCTGGAGCAACTGACTGAAACTCATTTACAAAGGAACAGAACCATTAAAGAAAATTTATTTTCAGGCGCCCCAAAGGACACTCACTTTCAATGATACTGAATGTTGTTTGAGATCTAGGACAACAATGCTCCTCCCCCCCGCCCCCCTCTGAGGTCTTGCCACAAAGTCACCAAAAGAACAATCAATATTTTTTAATCCCATGTATGCTTGAACTCAGACTGGACCACTGGCTATTTCAAGGCCTTTGGCATCATCCTTTTCTTCTAGGAAGCATCCTCCTACCCACAGCATCCCTTCCCCTTCTCTGGCAACTCTTACCAGCCAGAAGGGGGAAGAATATGGAGCACAACTAGAAGAGCTCATCGCACAGATAACTCAAAAGAATTATTATTTTGTCACTCCTGTCATCTTATGAGGCCCTGCCCATTTGTATCCAACTCTGCATGAATAGGAGCAATTTTATCTGCAAAATGTGTAATAAAAAAGGTCATGACTGTCTGCTCTTCAGTATATAAGAGGTAGTAGGAGGGACTCATAAAATGAAGGAAAGTACAGACAGTACAATAAAACAGCCATAAAAGCATTTGAAACAAACAATTCTTCCATGGATGGTTGACAGGGCTTAAATGTGATTTTATGGTGATTAGTCCAAATGAAAGTGTACATTTTGCTTATTTTTGAAAGAGTGATGAATCATCTTCCTTGTATTCCACTCAAGGCAAAGCCTTATTACCCTATTTTCCCCAAAATAAGATATCCCCTGATAATAAGCCCAATTGGGCTTTTGAGCACATGATAATAAGGCCAAGCGCTTATTTCAGGGTTAAAAAAATATAAGACAGGGTCTTATTTTCGGGGAAACACAGTAATTCATCCATTAGTAATTATTGAGCTAATTCAAGCAACTGCTCTAAAGTCACACTTTCTGTATTTCTTTATCTTACTTTTATAGTTTAAGGCCTCCCTTTAGTCATATTAAGTTATCTTACAAAACATCTTTAAAAATATGGATTTGTAATACAGATCTCAAAGACAATGAGCCTAAAAACTGTTAAACCACAAGCACAAAATTAAAGATGCAGTTAGGCAATAGGAACGGCAGTTCTTCAAACACTTGTCTTCTTGATTTAAAAAAAATGAGACATGAGATGGAAATTTCAGAATGTATTTGTAATAGTATATTTACTATTGCTTTTATAAAAAGTTCTAAGTTGATAAGCATAAATATAATAAGGAAGATCGTATTTATCACTTTTAGAGGCAAAGCTATTATAGCAAGAGTTAAAAAGAAATGAAAACAAACTCCTCTGAGTTTATATGAAAACAGTATGAACAATATTCCTATTACGGTATTGTGTTATGCAATTTAGCACAGGCAGATAGTTTTTTGTATTAATTTTTTTAACAATTTGTCTAGAGTAAAAACCATAGAAATTTAAAGAAAAAGAAAAGTGATAAATAAGAAAACGAAGGAAAAAGATATGAAGATATAAAGAAGCAGTTTTCAATACTGCTGTTATTTTTATCCTCTCTGTATACAGTTAGCAAAAGGTCTATAAAGGGTTTCTATTCACTATCAAATGTTCTTGTCTTTTTCCCTATTCAAACAAGTCAATTTTGTCATCTCTGCAAATTGTGTAATCTTCACCATTCCTCCACTGTAAATATTTCAGAGTCTTTCTATCTTTTGCATACAGTACAATAATCTCACTACTATGTACAAAAACTTCCATGGGTCTTTTTTCATTGTCTATCCATTCATCTAAGCAAAAAAGTTCTGCTTTCAGTTGATTAATATATAAAATTCTTTATATCACTGTGTTTTTGAACCCAAAATTTTCTAGCTTTTCTACAAGCATGACAAAATGACCTTTCATATTTTCCACATTTCCAACATAAATTAATACATCTGAGAAAGTTTCTCTAGTGTCAGACCAAAGGTACATCAATTTATAAACATTTTTTTTTAAACTGTAACAGGTAAATTCCATCCCTTTCAGCCACATGTTTTTCCATTGATTCATCTATTTAACCAAAGTTCTTAGCCCATTTTAAGCACAAGTAGAATTCCTTTTTTCTATTGATATCAGTTTAGAAAGGTAAATTATGGTAATATTAAAAAAATTGGTTGGGAAAATTTACATTGCCAAATTGGAATCTTGTGTTTAAATTACACCAGGAAAATTATTTATGAAAATTGAGAGTTATTTGTCTGGAACCACTCCATAAAGGCAACTTCTTCTTTGGATTCTCCAACTATTTGTCTTGGCTATATGAAATATGTATTCTTTTACCATTGGGGATATGGTAAGATGAAAATGCTTGTAACTAAATCAAATCTCTCACATTCAGGATCACTGAAAGTGTACTCTTCAGTTATAAGTAGCAAATGAGGATTGCCAGCTAGTTCAGTCTCCTTTTCCTTTATGATTGGGGTGAGATATGAAGAAACTGGGCAGTTTCCATGGCACAGAACAAAACATTCTCATGACCTGCCAGCTGCTGTTAAACAGATAGCTAAGAAAATCAAGTGATGTGAAGTACAGGTAGTCCTCAACTTATGACTATAATGGAGTCTGCGCAAGTCATAAAACAGGACACCTATGTGACCAACTGAATTTTATGACCAGTTTTGTGGCAGGCATTAAGGAAGTTCTGTTGTTCCTATTGTTCAAATTCATTGTTCGCTATGAGGTGTTTTTGCCAAAACAGTAAATTGTGATCACATGACCACAGGGTGCTGCAAATGGCTGTAAATGCAGGCCAGTTGCTGAGTGTTTGAAATGTGGTCATGCAACTGTGTGGGCAGGAGGGACATCAGGATTTTGGAACCAGGTTGTACATAGTGTTTGAAGGGGTCTATAGCAGTGGTCGGCAAACCCTGGCTCGCGAGCCACATGTGGCTCTTTGGCCCCTTGCGTGTGGCTCTTCTACAATGGCCA
>JANHFK010002309.1:0-16694 GCA_036250565.1 Sibynophis collaris | reverse complement strand
CCCCCCCCCCCCGCTATTGATGGGAGGATGCCAATGAGGCTTGAGCCAAAGATGGCCTAACTGACAAAGTAGATAATCACTTTGTTAAACATCCTGTTTCCCCTGCCATTCTATGATCTCATTGCTTTATCTTACACAATCCAGTCTTTCTCCTTCTGAATTAAATATGTTACTATAGATTACTATCGCCTCTTATTTAATTGCTTCATATGTCAACTTTAAATATTGATAGTTATGCCCTTCCTTCCATCTCTAGGAGATACTATAATCTTGCGGCTTAGATCACAGAAACAATAGGTGATCAATTAGTAAAAAAAAGAAAAACCTAAAGAAAGTGCAGTGTTTTCAATAGCTCACAAGACAGCACTAATTTACTACAAATGAAAGGCTCCCTGCCAGTATCTCTAAAAAGATATTCAGGTTTCGAATTAAAGATCACAGGAAATTATTTTACCTTAATATTTCACATTTTCATATGAATAAAGATTGGATAATTTCCTAACATGTATTGAGAATAAAGAATGTGGGATAGCACAATACAGCAAACTAGAATTTAAAAATATAACATACCTTATTGGTTAAATATTTTCTATTTCTAGAGAATTAGACATTTTGAGGGGAGCAAAAATTCCTGCTTCTCTAGTGTCTTTGGAATTTCAAGTATTAATCAGGGGACTAATGAGGAATAGAAGCCTACTCAGCTATTATGTGAACTTCTGTCCTTTCCTTTTAAAGAACTGGACTTTCTCCAATAAAATAAGGAGCTAACTTGACAATGTGCCTGACAGCTGTATCTCACTCAGGGGTGAGGTCTGCCTGCAGGCTGGCAGCAAGGTTAAATTAAAACTACATTTTTCCAGCTTTCCATACAAACCATTGTCCATTTAGCAATCTGCTCAAGGTGCCAGGTGTTTTTGAAATGAAGAAACCCAGAGTTTGAATCCCAGGGCAGACAGCTTCCCAGGGCAGACAGCTTCCCATCCCAATGTTACTCAACAGTTGAAGAGCTAGTGGCTCAAATCATCAGATTTGTTCTGATGACCAGAAACTACACACACACACACAAATTGCTCTGGGGAGAAAGGACAGCAACAGAAGTAGCTCAAGAGGCTCTCTTGAACCAATGGGAAGAATTAGTGCCAAGAAGTTGCCTCAGCATCAGATCTGGATTACAAAATTTCAAAGGACAACCAGATGATAGCAGAGACTTTGTTTTCTGTCTCTTGTTGCTGCTATCTAGGGGTATCTTTGGGGTCCTTGGTGCTCCCTGACTTTGTTTTCTTGCAGATGTTTCATTATCAAACTAGGTAACATCATCAGTGCATAGAGAGCACCAAGGACTCTACAATTCAATCCTGAGCTACAATATTCTGTCCTAGGGGTCCTCTGGTCAACATTTGCCTTGAAAAAAGACAACTGCCTGGGCTAGTCCCTGCAGGGTATTTTTACAAGGTTTTTCAGAAATGGTTTGCTAATTGTCTTCTTTCCAGGGCTAATAGAAACTGCCCTAAGGTCACTCACCTAGTTTCTTGCTTCAAGCAGAATTAGAATTCTGTCTCCTGGTTTCTAGCCTGGGATCTTACTGGTAGCAAGTAATCAGGAGTCTGGTAGCCCCTTTTCCAGCTACTGTAACACGTTTTATTAAAAGGGATATACTTTTACAATTCCATTTGATTTGATAAAGTGAATTTAGCTTTCAAAAGTTTATGCCCGTCACTAAAAGATACCATCATAGTTGGAAAAAGAGGTTTCAGCTGTCAGCTTTCTCTGAGGTTCATAACCTGCTTGCTTGAGGCAGGCCCGTTTCTCAAAAGAAAACATGTGCCAGCCTTTCCAAGGAGCTCCCCTCAAGAGATTTTGGATTCAAACACCTATCTTCACACAGAAGTACTGGATGGGGAACATAGGAGTTGGAGTCTAAGATGTCTGGGGGTCATGAGGTTGAGGGAGGACACACCAAAGGCTTAGTTTGAGACACTGAGCTTGAAGAAGGCTAATGGAGGCATCCTTCTTAAAGGATGCATCAGATGTTTTATTTCTTTAAACTCACAGGCCCCGCCCACATCTGCAACTATTGTGAGGGGGGAAGGGGAAGGGAATAATTTCTCCTCAGGACAGAATCTGTTTGACTTTATTCAAAAGAGGGCAGAAAGTTGAAGAAGGTAAACCATAACTTTTCCTCCCACATAAATCTATGGATGTGTTTGTGTATCTACACACACACACACACAGACACACAGACACACACAGACACAGACACAGACACAGACACAGACACAGACACACACACACACACACACACGGAAAGATAGAAGTTGTACAATGTCATTTTTCTGTGGAATTCTGTCCTCTTATTCCTGAATGTTACGTTGCTTTTTTATTTTATTTCTTTTAAATTTTAACCCTTATGGTACAGCTGTTCATTAGAGCCAGTTTGGTGTAGTGGTTGAAGGCATCAGGCTAGAATCAGGAGGCCTTGAGTTCTAGTCCTGCTTGACACATCAAATCAGCTGGCTGACCTTGGCCCAGACACTTTCTCTCAGCCCCAGGAAAGAGGCAACAGTTTGCCCTCGGGAAAAATCTTGCCAAGAAAACTGCAGCGACCAGTCCAGGCAATTGCCAGGAATTGTTAATGTCTCAGAAAGCGCATACAAGCACATGAAGACACACACACACAGCTGTTTATACAATATGAATTTGTAATATATTCTTCTGAATTTACAGGTAGTTCTCATTTAGTGACTACAGTTAGAGCTGGCAATACAGTAATTAAGCAAAGCAGTTGCCAAGTGCTTATAATCTTACTTCAGCTTTCCTTTGCTTTACAGACCTAAGTTCGTAAATGCCAGAATTGGTTGTAAAGCTATTTTTTCATCACTGCCATAATTGTGAATGGTTGTTAAACAAGGCAGTCACTAAATGACAACTATCTGCATAATCAGTACTCTTAAGTAGAAAATAGAGTGTGATTTTTTTTAAAAAATACATAGAAATAAAGATGACTGCTGTAAAAATATTGAATCAGTTTCTCAGGTATTAATGGAATAGAAAACCCTTTGATATGAAATGGATTTTCTATCATGTAAATCTCAACATGTGTCCAGAACTATTGAATTGTGCTCAACATATTTGAAATAGGTTATAATTAAACTACTTTAAAAGAATTATATAAAATTTTATCAATTATTTTTGGCTTTTGCAGAAAACAATACAATAGCATGGTTAGCAAAAATGTAGATGAACTGCCTTCTGATGACATCTCTTTTCCTCATCCTTAGAGGCTATTATGTCTACTCAAGAATTTCAGTTCCAAGAGCCAGAGCAAGAACAAGATAAATCAAACAGTCTATTCTTCACTAATTCAGAAAGAAATGAATTAAGTGATAATCCATTAAGGTATGATTTAAAAAAGTATCATGAAACTTTAAAAACGTCAACAGTCAAATGTGAATTCAAAATGGGTATCATGACCCATGCTATGAATAGATTTCCATGGTACAGGTTTGTGCCTAATGCAACTAAAACGACATTTTAGAGATGATGTGCTGGCTATCTTATATTGATCTTGTTCATGTGTGTTAATGTGTTCTTTGAATAACAATCTAAACCACAGTCTGGTTTATAATTTGCACTGGTTAGTTTCACATAACCAATTTATGCTACAGACAGACTGTATTAGACTGTATTAGGGATTAGTATGATATATGAATGTAACTATTCTTATGCAACTTTGCTTTATTTGGGCAATAGCATTCTATAACAGAGATAGGTGTCTTTCCAAATCCTCCTAACAATTTAAGAAAATGAAGATGTGCTGTAGTCTACCTCCAATTTGTTATGTGAATAAAAATAGGATAAAGACTAAATACTACCCTGAATAAAAGAGCAGACATAGGACACAAACAAGTTATCACAAATGAAAGTAGCATTCTAGAAAGGAAAGTTATTTTTTTTTAAATTATGGATTGAGAGAGTTGGTCATATTTTTCTTTTCATATCATAAGGACAAGAAGGTCCTTAAAATGTATCCCCTTTTTAATGGGATATATTATATAAATCTATTGGACAGTATAAAGTCAAATGAATTAGCTAAGTTTATGCCTGATGGAATGTAGCTCTACCTAATTCAAAGGAAATATACAAGCTCTGGAAAAATAGATGAAAGTAAACAAAACTTTCTGATAATGGAAAGAAATCATTTATGACATTTAAAAATTGATTTAATTGTTGTATTGGGACAGTATCATTTTGTTAATAAAAAAACTGAAGAAGTAACATGAAAATTATATGAAAAACTATTCTCTGCAATCTATTGGCTTCCATTGTTTTGAATATGGTGAAGTGAGATGGCAGTCAAACCAAATTTTCTTGGATTAGATCTGGCATGTGAGTTGTGTATAGATTCAAGAAACTCCATAATTATTGTAATTTGCACACATCATTATGAAAACAATTTTACTTGTGATATAATCAGTTCTACCATATACCTATGTACAGAAACTATTAATTTTATACATTTTTATTTTTCTGAAAATATAGGAAAGATTCTCCTAAAACACTTCTTCCCAATGCAAATGTAAGCGGAGGAAGGCCAGATAGCAAAGCCTCAAATTACTTTATAGCCCTAGATTCAACTATTGAAAGTCTCCAGGAAAGAACACAGCAACTAATTGATAAGATTAATGAGAATAGGAAGAAAGACCATGTACTCATGAACAACTTCAGGGAAAGTCTTCTGATGAAGGTAAAAATCTGGTGGTGAAAACATTCAGGAGTTTTCAGAAATAGGAAATAATCATTAATTTTCATTTTCCAAATTATTCCAAAGAACTAACTCCTAAAAGTGAGAGTCTCATTTTTCAAGTACTCTGAAAAAGGTAATTAAATTTACCATGAATGTATGCTGTACTTTCCACTCCTTTCTTAATCTTTCTTTGTAATTAATTTTCTTCATTATCTTTCTGCTTTTAATCAAAATGATGGCAGCACCTTGACATGACTAAACGTGAAAAAATCAAGCATGATCTAATCTTGTTAGAACATGGAAAGGAAATCATTAGCAAATTCTCTGGCTGTAGATTAGACTGGCAAATCTTTTTTAAAAAGTCATAAACATTTTCATATTCAAAATAGCTATTTTGACTTTGGATAAGCTGTTCCAATCTAATTAAGACATTTCTGAAGTTGTTCTGGTATTTCCAAGTATCTCTTTTGAATTTGGAACATTCTGGAACTATTGGCAAGGTCACTTATTCTTTCCAGTTGAAACAATTGAATTCAAAGCATTTGATGCTATTTAAAAAAAAACCTAGCAGAAAGTAATAACTCCTATATTTTTGCCAAGAAAGCAACCTGAACTCTTCACCTAAGAATCAAGCTAAATTTGAGGGTATTTTAGATAGCTAGAAATATTACCTATTTTATGTTTTATTATCTGTTCCTGGAATACTTCTAGCCATTGTCACTCATTATTCCCTCTTCTTCTATTTATTCCATTTGGTGCTTTTCTTCTATTTTTCACCCTTTTCTTCACATATCAGTTATATATTTTGATATTTTGCTTTAATAAATATGTATTATCTTAGAGGCAAGCTGGAGCAAAAATATAGGCTCTTCAAGTATTCAAAGACAGAATATGAAATCAATAGCATTTAGCTTGATTACGAAAAGTATATTAAAGGAGCTTGCTCTTTTGTTTAGATGTAATATATCCTGTCAAAAGAACCTTAATCACAGCAAATCTATTTTTATAATATATTTATTATTTTTAACTTCTTATAGCCCAAGAAAAGATTCAGATACTACTTTTATATAATTGCCCCCTCCATTTCCATAGTTATAAACTTCAATAGAATGTGAATTGTTTATAGCATATAATCAGTTTGAATTACTTCAGAAATTATTTTAAATCTGTTTTCCCTTTAAGATTGTAGCATTAAACCCTGTTGCTTCTTTGCTGACATTCTGAATTCTTACAACTCAATTTTATGATTTAATAAAGTTGGCCTTTGCTTAGCAATAGTTCCTCAGTTTATGTAATTTTATATATGAATTCTATATCTCACTTTTCCACTGAACATAATGCACAAGAATAGAATAGGTGGTACCTGGCTCAGTGGTAAAAACTGTGAGAGGGATCTAGATGTCCTAGTGGACCATCACTTACGGTAAGTATGGGCCAGCAGCTTGCTACAACTGCCAAAAAAGCCAATGCAGGCCTAGGCTGCATCAATAGAGGGATAATATCAACATAATGTGAAATGATAGAACTGCTTTATACTGCATTAGTGAGACCACATTTAGAATATTGTGTACAGTTCTGGTCACCATATTAAAAATGTTGAGACCTTTGAAATAATGCAGAAAGAGCAACTAAGATAAGGGATCTGGAGGCTAAACCATATGATGAACAGTTGAGAGAACTAGGTATATCTAGTTTAATGAAGATGAGGACTTAAGGGTGACATAATAGCAGTCTTCCAATACTTGAGGGGCTGTCAGAGAAGAGGGGGTCAACCTATTTTCCAAAGCATCTGAGGACAGGACAAGGAATAACAGGTAGAATATTGTTAAAAAGAGATCCAATCTAGAATTGCCTCCCAGTAAGAACAATTGATTAGTGGACTGGCTTGCCTCCAGAAATTCTGGGTCCTCCATCACTGGAGGTTTTCAAGAATAGAATAGGGGGTTGGACTAGAAGACCTCCAAGAATCCTTCCAACCCTGTTACTTTATTTTATATTATTCTCTATGAAAACATAGCTGAACATTCCAATATACACAGCAAAAATACATCACAATAGTGGTAAAAGCAGGAAAGCTTCAAGGGCAATTACATACTCACTACAATATCAATATGGATTCTAATAACAGTTAGGGCTATGCACACATCACAAAGGAATCAGAAAATGACACTTCATCTTTGACCCAAGCAAGTTCACCTCTCCTTGGGCAGCCTGGCTTCCCAGTGATCACCATATTGACGCCAAACTTAGCACAAATACATGATTGTCATATTATACTATAGCGCACAGCTTCCAAGACAAGCAATCTACCAGCTTTCTGAATATTTGAAGCATGCACAACCGAGTTGTTATTGTTTGCTATACTCTGCCTATTACTTCACCAGATTTTTATTTACTCTGTGAACAGTTACTCACATTATTGTTTATTGTAAGTGGACACATTTATTACTATTTAAAATAAAAAGTAAGCTTAACTTTCTTTTTCTTTCAAAGGTTTCAAGCTTGGCAGAAAAATTGGAGGAAAGTGTATTTCCTGTTTATGACCATAATAACAAGCTTATTCAAGATAAGCTGCAAGAGCTTTCTGAGATCATGGAGAAGATCAGACAGATTGAAAACGAACTCAAACAGGTTTGTCATACTGTGGAGATGATGTATAAAGACCTGTGTGGTCAACCTGAATTGTAATCACATGGGGAAAAAATAAAGGAGGGGAAAGAATACAGTAAAAAAGAAGGAATAAATAAATACATAAATAGATCTGTATGATAGTAAGTAGTAATTTAGCTTCTTTGAATTGCAAAATGGCCTCCAAATCTATTGTGTTCATAGATAAATTTATTTTCAAGCACTCTTTTGGTTCTTCATTACTCATTTGCAAATGAGTCACTTTCTAGTTCATAATCTCAATAAAATTAGTTACATTAATGTACAGTAATTTACTTTCTTTTCAAAACATTTGAACAGTACTTACAGAGGTATAAAATCAGTAAATGTCCTAGCAAATGTCCTAGTCAGTACATACTGTACTATTTCCCCCAAAATAAGACCTGGTCTTTGCTCCAAAAGGGAGCCAAAAAGCATTAGGGTTTATTTTCCAGGAAACATGGTATCCGGGTGATGGCGAGGAACCAGCCCCCGCTGCCCTGATGCAGCCATTGTCACACATACACCCGGCACATGCCCAAGAGGTAGTGAGAGCATGGGGGCCAACGATGTCCAGCAGCAGCTGCAGCCCGCTTGCCCCTTTGCTGGCATTCTGGGGCTGTGCAAACCATGCAGTGCAGGTGAGTCCAAGCACTGCAACTGTTTGGCCAGCTGTCCAAGCAATAGACAAAGGCAGAGGTGCAAGGGGAGGCCGGTGATCCGGCCTGCTGGATGAGCTGCATGGTCACCTGTCCTGTCACAGCTGCAGGCAAAGACAGAGTGGGTGGGCAGCCACGCGACACATCTAGTGGACCAGATTGCATGCCTCCCCCCACGCCTCTGCCTCCGCCTACTGCTTGGAGGGCTGGGCTGGTGGTCGCAGCACTTGGGACTCACCTGTGCAGCCTGAGTGCGCCAAGGAGCCAGCTGACTTCAGCTGCTGCTGGATACCATCAGACCCTCTGCGCTCGCCACCTCCTGTGCTGGCCACGCCAAGGGCTGATGAACTTAATTGGGTCTATTTTGGGGGTATAGCTTATATTACGAGCATCCTGAAAATCTTGCATAGGTCTTATTTTCAGGGAAACACAGAACAACACTTGTTCTCCCTTTTCCCTTTCTCATTCCATAAAATGGGCATTTTCAGCAAGGTAAATTCTTGTTTGGCCGAGTTCCTTTAGTCTGTTGACTGTAATTAAGCCGAATCAGAATGTTGTTATTGTGCAACCTCTTGAAAGTCATCACATCAAGAACATGAAGTGCTATAAGGGCAGTTTAAGTCTGTCATCACTGACTAGATAAACATCTATAGGTATTCAGCTGAAAGTCTCAGATTTATAATATAAAAGTACAAGAAAATAATATCAATTATCTGTAAAGGATAATTGTTTAGGACAAAGATGATATCCAGTATTCTCACTAAGAAATGAACAAGTTATTTAAAACTTGGTAAACATTCACACTTCAAACACAAATGTTCACAAACATACCATAAATTTCAGAAATAAAAATAATTTGTTGGTATTCTTTTATTATTGTCTGTCACAGTCAGTCAGTTGTTTAGACTGGATTTGGCATTTTTATGAGATAGGCAGATGTTTGGTGATGTTAAAGGTATCATCACAAGTAGTAAAGCTGCCTTTTGCAGTTGACCGATAGTGAACTTGTTAATACCAATGGTGTTTAAGTGGTGCTCTAGTTGTTTTGGGATTGCACCCAAGGCACATATTACTATTGGTACTACCTTTGCTTTCATTTGCCACAGTTGTTCTATTTCTATTTGCAGATCTTTCTATTTTGTTACCTTCTCCATGACCTTCTCTTATATTCTGCTATCTCCAGGTACTGCCACATCTACTATCCAAACTTTTATGTCTTTATCTGGCACGTAATGTGGCAAGTGCCTGTCTGTTTGAGTGCTAAAATCCTAGAACACTTTAGCCTTTTCATTAGCCATTACTTTATCTAGTTTATGATCCCACCAGTTCTTGCTTATAGGCAAGAAATCTACTTACCTTTGCTACTGGTTTGGGTATGTTCCTGCATGGAAGCGCGCACGCACTATGCATGCACCTCTTCTGCGCATGTGCAGATGGGTAAAAAACGGGATGTAATGACGTCCCGGTGGGTGGGCGGAGTCTCCCGCCGCCAGCACTACCGGTTTGGCGAGCCTGATAGAACCGGGGGGATTTCACTGCTGGGCAAATGATATATTTTGCAGATCTTCCAATGCGCCATTGTTGCTACTTTGTCATGCCATTGTTTGTAGCCAGTCTGTGAGATCTTCTTGCAGTAGCTAACCAGGTTATTATTTTCTGTGCTGTTATTTTTCAGCATGTATTTTTTTGCCTTTTAGCTATATATACTAATGTCAGTGCTAGACAGTACAGTGTGCTATGGTAAATCACAAAAAAAACTTTTCATGTTTGTCCTTTTAATTAGAAACATCATTACATTTTTGTCTCTGCATTTGCATCCTATTTAGTGCTGCTTAAGTATTAGAAATCGACTTCTTGTTCATGATTATACAACTTTTCTTGAGCTTTACTTTTCTTGAGCTTTACTTCAACTTTGAGTGGTATGTTGTGAGTTCTACTCCAAAAATCAGTCATAAGGAGGTTGTGGAGCCAGGAAAAAATTGATTACACTTGCCTTTAAATATAATCATTTTTTTTCCTTTTTTATAATGTGGTGGCAATATTTGGTGGTCTCGGGGGGGGGGGGCGTATATTCAAGGCTCAGAGATTGGACTTTATGTCTTACAGTCTTAACTGTTCCATAATGTAACTTCTGTTTTAGAAAATAATTAATTACAGTACATAGATTAAACAAACAAAACCTCTGACATACTGAGAAACACTTAAAAGTCATACTGCATATTAAAGAATAAAGAATCCAAATATACATTATATATGAACCTTGATGATAGGGAAAATTTGCTGAATTATATATATGTTAAGAACCAAATGAAATCATAAAATTCCTAGCCAACTGCAAAATATAGCCCAACATCACTGATTTTGGAATCAGTCTTCAAGCCACACTCACATTTTATCCAAACTCTAACAATAAGAACTCAGAATTGACACACTCCACTCATTGTTTTCTGAATTCTTAACCACAGCAGCAGAAGTGTAACAGCCAAAAGTTACTAGTACTTTACTTCTTTAAATAAAGACAACTTCAAGTATTCTCTTACAAGTATAGTGACAAAACTCAATGCCCTTTGAATTTTGTCACTATATTTATGACAAACAGTGACACTTACAGTCTCCTTGGACAGCAATGGACTGTTTTCTCTATTTAATCTCTATCCAAAGAGTTAAATAATTGTAAGTGCTAGTAAAGAGGTGAAAGAATTGCTCAAAGGAAAGGCCAATTTTCTTTGGTCACTAATATTAGCATATCAGGTTTCAAATAATTATCCTACACAAACTACTGTTGGAAATTCATCACATTACATTTATTTTTGAAAGCATAAAGGGGACCTTATTCAAAGGGGCAAGGATCTGAGCTGAAATAGCTTAACATGCCATCAAAAACGTGTTCTAATATTTTAAAAATCAGTCTTTATTTAACACTGTCAGTGAAGGCACTAAAAACAGCAGCTAGTTACGTTACATGGCAGGAAGAGCACAGACTAGGTAGTAAATTCTGATTTTCATCTTCTGTGTTTGCAAGTATCACAATTTCCTCTTACACAAAAAGAAGAATCTTACCTGGATTTTTTAAAACTATAAATTGTAGATTACCCACTCTGGTACAGACTTCAAGGCTCTGACTGGACCCTGGAACAGCAGTCAGCTTTAACATATCAAATACCTACAGTTACATACCAAAATAGTTTGTCTCAAAAACAATTAGACAATTCCAAAACATTTCCTAGACCACAGTGTTATCCTTCTACCAATTAGAAAAAGTTTTCCCTTTACCATAATGCAGCACTTTTAATTTCTTTCTTATTTTTGGCGAACAACAGAGAATTTTCAAATGCCTGATTTGTTTCAGCTTACAAATAACTGAGTTGAACTGAATAATTTGATCACAGTCTGGTGAGCAGAAACAGTCATGCTCATCTTATAAAGATATTCCAGCATCATAAACCATCTCGATGTTCCCAACTGGAATCATATAGAGGAAAGCTAAAGTCTAGGAATATGTGTTTATTTCCCAACTGTGAATGCTTGAAGTCCAGTGATAGCTCTACCCAGGATGAGAGCATGGATATCATGAGTCCCTAAAGGCAAAAAAGGAAAAATATTGTTAGAATTGTCTCTTTAAAAAAATTAATATATAAATGAAGCAAAATAATAGAACCTGTTTCTAAATAACGTTTGCTGGACATAATTACAATCCTTTTTTACCTTCATATGTGTTAACTGCTTCCAAATTCATAACATGCCTGATAACATGATATTCATCTGCAATTCCATTGCCTCCAAGCATGTCACGAGCTTGCCGGGCAATATCCAGGGCTTTCCCACAGGAATTCCGTTTCAGCATAGAGATCATCTCAGGAGTTGCCCTGGGAACATAGGACAAATGCTGAAATCAAGCAGAGACTGAAAGGGCTTAAGTCCCTAGGCTTTCATACAAAATAGATAACAAGTCAGATGTGACAAAAATCATACTTAGCATAGCATCTTTTTTAAAAAATGGATGGGAGGACCAAGGTACATAAGAGGTGAGAATTCCCCTCTCTAAAAATCATGAATCTCCCTTCCTCTCCCATTAATTCTGGAAAGGAAGTTCAGTGGCACTAATGAATAGCAATAGCATTTAGACTTATATACTGCTTCATAGTGCTTTACAGCAGTGGTCCCCAATCTTTCCAGCTCTGCAGACTGGCAATGGTGGTCAAAATGCAGCTTCACATGCTTGCCCACCACTTGCACAGCCCAGTTCCCAAGGAGAGAAGCTTTACAGAATCAGCATATTGGCCCCAACAATCTTGGTCCTCATTTTATTGACTTTGGATGCTTTCTACAGTTACCACCACAGCCAGTTTCATTGGGATTATGATGTAAAAGAAAAGAATGGCAATAACTAACATCTTGTGGTCATGCAATTTTTTTCTTCTTGCTATTAATTGCTTTTAAAAGCACAGGCTTGAGCACTGTAGCATCAGGCTTTCTCTCTGTTGACTCAAGCTTGATTGCAACTTCCCAAGCACTTAACACAGCATATTTAATATATGATTGTCTTCTGAGAAATAAAATTGCAGCTCCGATTTATATGCTCTTAAACTTAGCTCCTTTTTCTCCCTTTTTTCCTGTAGCTTAATAGAGACCTTGCTTTTTCTCATGCCTAGTATTAAATGGTAATGGGTTACTATATTTAGAGTATAATTTCTAATTTCTACCTTCTGCACTGCGATAGTCCTAGATGTGTGCTAGCTGCAGAAAGTGAGTAGAAATTGTTTTTTTATTATTGTTGCATATCGCAATGCTGGGAGAAACTGATAAAAATGCAATTTGTGGGTTAAGAAAAGGAAAACAATTTAATCCTCCCTTTTATCTCTCTCTCCAGCAGAGAGGTACTTATCTTTTAAAGTGTTTTCCCAAATACAAAAGTAGTGCAGTACATTTTATCTTTCATTTGACTAAATCTTCCTTTGAGAAAAAAAGCTCCCTATTCACAATTCTGCCATTAATGACATATACAAATATATGCCTACTTGTCTTCATCTTTCAAGCGCCCCAGTTGCAGACAAGCCTGTAAGCCAATAGTGATCTCTGTGAGCATGTCAGCCAACTTCTTCTGGATCAATTGGTTTCTTGCCAAGGGGGCTCTGAACTGGATTCTAAGATGAATGGATGAGATTCAGCTAAAACCATTGCACTGGTATAGTAGGGAAAAAAAGAGTTGATAAAATACTGGAAACATCTGGAAGATCACCATGTAGAAGGTGATTCTATCATACCAGAGGCTTTTAAGCACATCAAGTTAATTTTAAAGAAGAATTGAGATATAACAGGTATAACAAAGAGCAGATGAAATAGCATGAAGTCATTTCTGTATGCTGTAAAATGCAAACTTGGAAAAAGTGGTTGAGATTCAGAAAAACTCAGTGGAGAGAACAGCATACAAATAAACAAAGTAGATATATGAGAAGCAACAGAATAATTTCTGGCTACAAAGTCCAGCCTGAAGTGTGATTTAGGACTGGAGATATAGTTTAAATAATATGAGAATTATAGAAAATTATGGAGACATCTAAATCTGAAAATGCAGCTGCTTCTATTATCCAGTCCCCTAAATATGTGCCCTATAACAAATGGCCATTGAACTGTACAAATGGAAACCATCAATGAATAATTTTGAGTAGTACCCTGGGGACCCAGGGATCTGCTAATAATCCATGAAATATAAATAAAATGTATAACTTTAGGGATCTCCTTTCATCCAATATATCCTTAGCAAAACTGGCACTACAAGGTATCTTTTTTCAAATCTAACTTTAGTCAAGGATTCTCCGTATGGTCTTGAAACAAAGCTCACAATATCTTCCACATGACTGATATTGTGGGATCATATCATAATCACAGTATTTGTGTAAATGAAATATTAAGGATACCTACATATTAGTATGTAAGCATCATTGTAACCACATGCCATTTCCTGTAGAACATCTCTCCAGAAATCTCGAAACTTTACCTATCCAAAGTATATTGCCTGGCTGTATGCATACAGAACTCAGCAGCACCCAGTGCTCCCCAGGAGATGCCATAACGTGCATTATTCAAGCAGCCAAAAGGTCCCTGTGGGAAGAGAAATACATTATGATTCAGACAGGGAATTTATAAATATTCCTTCTGTTCGAAAAATATATTGACTTCCAAGGATCATCCACGAATCACATCTACCATTTGCCTACTAGCTGTCTAAAAGCTTACAAATGAGAGTGCCCCTAAGTTTATTTTACATATTAAGTCCCTTTCAGAATAATGTCATAAATCACTCTGCCTGTGAAATTAGCATTTGATATGGCTAAGTTCTTTTGAAGGGGGTTGTTCAAAGACAGGACCTCATAATATAATCAAACATGGAATACTAGATTTACATTTGTTCCTTAGTTGTACAGTTACTACTTATTGTCACAATGCAATTTGCACATTCATAATGAAATAAACCCAAATCTTATAGCTAAATCATCTAGAAATACTTTTAAGCTTGAACGAAAAAGTATTTTCAATTTTTCTCAACATCCACTGGTAATAAACTTGGGCTAGCACCTCTTGTAGCATTCCTGGTCACTGCACCATTCACATATAGTAGCCCCACTGCACATGCCAATGAGTATCACATGGATCGTGGAGAGATCTTACTGCGAGTCCAGACACTTTGGGTAGTAGATTATCTTCAGGCACTTCTACATCCTCCATAATAATCATCCCAGTAAGAGAGGCGCGAAGTGAAAATTTGCCCTCAATCTTTGGGGTAGAAAGACCTTTCATTCCTCGTTCCAATAAGAAACCCCGGATTTTGCCATCATCGCACACAGCCCACACTACACATAGGTCAGCCATTGGAGAATTAGTGATCCTAAAAGAACAGCAAGTATATTGTCAATATTTGCTATGACACTCAACACAGTCCTTATAGAAATCAAGTTAAAATTCAAGTACCGTAGCTAAAAATGAATACTCTACAGGAAAAAATACAGTGTGAAAAACCATCTCTGAACAGAGCAAAGCTTAGTTGGTATCTAGTCTTCCAGAAACAAAATTTAATTCAGTCCCCTTCCCTCAAATCTGTCACTATAATTATTGGGGGATTAAAGTTTTACCATTGTTTTAAAATAATCCTAGTGGCCTAGGTTACTTCCCTGTCCTGATCCGCATACATAGGACAAGTGTAAACCTCACCAAGTCTTGGAACCATTGAGGGTGTAGGTCTTCCTGGAAGGGTTATACTGGGCCCGAGTCTCCATGCTACCAGGGTCACTTCCATGGTTAGGCTCTGTAAGCCCAAAACAGCCCAGCAACTCTCCTTTAGCTATGGTGAAAAAAAATCAAAAGGTGAGTATAGCAACTCCCAAATTATCTTTCACAAGTTCTGTTATTCAAACAACTTCACGGGGATAAATCTACAGTGGTACCTTGATACTCAACTGCTTTGAAACTCATCAAATTTGGTACACAACACATTTTGATGTGAAAATTTTATCCTGGTACTCATTCTTTGTTTGGTACTGGATGCACAAGCTAGAACTTAACTTCGATTTCAATTCAGAATAGAGCTGGAAGGGTCAAACTTGTCAGTATCGGATAATTGTGATTCACCGCATTATTCCTTATGGGAAAATTTTGTTTGATACTAATGGTTTTTGGTACTAATTGCGCCTCCCAGAATCAATTAATAATAAGAACCAAGCTACCGTTGTACTATGGACTCTGATAGGCAAAAAAATTCACAAATTCTATCAACCCAATTATATATTATTTAATTTACTTTTAAAATGAGAGAAGTATTATTTAAACAAAGAAACAACTGAAGCTATCTTAAACAATGTGGTAAAAAAATCAGCAGAACCAAAAAGAAAAAATTGAAGCTGGTCTGAACTATAGAGCCAAACCAGAAGATGGAAGGAAAGTACTGGAAATGGGAAAAAGAACAAAGTAACTAAAACATGAAATTAAAATACAATTTTAATAGGTAAAATAGAATGGGTAATCTGTAAAAATAAAATTATTAGGATTAAAGAAAAAGTTTTTTTTAAAAAACTCAACCAAATTTAAATTGAAGGATCAGGAGAATTTGGAAAAGGATACTTCACTGTTTTTCAGAACAGTGAACAAGATATTGTAAATGCTAAAAGTGAAAAAAGGAAGAGATTTGAGATACTCGAGGAAACAAAACAGTAACACCACTATCTTGTGGTGTAAAGGAGATAATTATAATTTTGTCTTGTGCAAGTTTTAACTGTTATTTCCAAAGCTTGCAAATCAAAACACTTTAAATAGGGTATTTTCTAAAATACAAAAGATAAAATAAAAATAGATAAGAGAGAGGGAAATTCTAGTACATACAAGAACTTTAAAATACTTTTAAAAAATCAAATGTAAGAACATCAATATGATCTGCGAAGCACACATTTTTAGGACATACAGAATGCTGAGAGGTCAGCTGGCTGGATAGGAGAAGATAAAATTGGTTCCCTTCAGGATTAGGGCAAGTTTACTTCCGGTGAAAAGGTAGCCAACTGACTACATGCCCAGGGAAGGATACCTGAGGGGGTTTTCCCTGGAATGTAGCTGCTTCAACTATCAACAGAAAGAACCAGCATTCCTTTAGTTTATAT
>JANHFK010002305.1:30065-49554 GCA_036250565.1 Sibynophis collaris | reverse complement strand
ATATGAATGTACGCATGCGTGTTTGCATATATACTTCCCCCGCCGCGCTCCTGCAGCGCCTGGAAGACGAACTCCTCCAGCAGCTCCACCGGGCCCGCGTCCCCGGCCGGCAGCGCCGCCGCGCTCTGCAGCTGCCCGCTGACCACCACGTCCAGGTGGTAGAGCGCCTCCTTGGCGGCGCTCAGCGCGTCCCGGCGGAGCAGCGCGTGGCGGACCTCGCTCATGGCCGACCTCCCCCTCCGCCGCCGCCGCCGCGCTCGACGGAGGCCCGCCCGGGCCAAAAAGTGCGGGGCTCCGCAGCGCCCCCTGCCGGCAGCGCCGCCTGGCTCCGCGGCTGCGTGGTGGTGGTGGGGGCGGAGGAGGGGGTGGTACACCGTAATTTGCACCCATCCATGCTGCAGATGACTGTGTCTGACTGAATGGAAGAGGAAACGAGGTTAGATAAAGCTTGCACTGTAATAGGAAGACAACAGCAAGCAATCATGTTGAGTATTTCTTGTATATTTTCCATAACATTGGAAGCCTGGGATCACAACATTCTATCAACCTGAGTGCCTTCAGTACTTTTCAGACTACAGTAACTATGAAGTGGGCACATTTGAAGGCAACTCAGTTCATCAAATGTTCCACTGTGCTAGCTTCTAAGAGCTGTTTATTTAATCAACCTTTTGGTGAATAAAATTTATTACTATTAGGTATTCCAGGTGTAACTATGATTCATTTCACCATTTTGGAAGGACAGTTTAATTTTGTAGTATACTTCTTTTAATACTGGTTTAATTAGTATTTTACCCCTAATTTTAATTAGTATTTTATCCCTTTTTTGCAACCTACAAAGAGATAAAAATAAGCGAACTGGTGAAGACGCAAATGCTGTTTTTCAAACAAGCACATAACAGTAATCTATAAATATGTTAAAAATGAAAGCTTAGTGCCCTAACTAACTATGTGTGCTTTCATTTTCATTGCTGTCAGCAAGCCTCAGCAAATTCCAACGCTTACCTGAATCCCTGGTTCCATGCCTGCCCATACATTCCGTACGCAGGGACTTGCCAGCCATTAGGCATATACTGGCCAATCTGCTGGGCATTTCCATACCACTGGCCCCACTGCCCATAAGGTGGTGGATAGCCCACTTGATTCTGCTGAAAACGTTAATGAGGGTCCAAAGTTAGCATGTAACACAGGCAAAATCGCTTTGCAAATTCATGCCTAATAAAGGACAGGGAAATCATTTTACTTCATATTGGAACTCGGACGAATTCTTCACTATGACACCTCTTATAACTAATTTCTACCCACCTTCCAAATATGATCTCCAGACAATAAATGAATAGTAAAGAAAGGGGGATTTGGAATCCATCTAGAGGAAATATCTACGTAGTTAATTTCGGGAATGCTTTTCAGCGATAATAACAGCAAAGGACTCTCACCTGTTGAATTGGGTTGATCATGTCCGGTGTCTCTTTGCCCCAATAGCATTTCACCACGTGTCCTTCTATTGTGGTGCCATTGACTGAAACAATTGCATGTGCAGCACTTTCATGAGAGTTGAACCTGTAAAGGGCGTACAAGGGAGTAAATGAACATCATCGCCATCATCAATGAGACAGCAAATCAAAGATGATGCAACAATTCTTCATTAATATGAATATGCACATGCTGCCCACACGGAAGAGGACAATGCCGGGAAAGTCACGTTTTGAGGACAAGTTGAAAGACAGAATCTCAGGCCACATGCTCTGGCCTTGCGCTGGAAGTCACATGACACCATAAGTGACACATGCAGAAAGAAAAAGTCTGAAGAATTCTCAGCCACACAGCATCATGACAAAAATACTTGTTTTACTTTATTTGATCCTTCCAATGCTATGATTTTAACAGCTATAATGTCTAGATCAAATGCAAAAGACTCACTACTCAGAGGAACGGAATCAGCAATTTGTAGACTGGAAAATCAATCAAAGGAGGTATGTGGTCTCCAAGGAGCAAAGATCAAAGACGTGACAGAGAGGCTTACCAAAATAATCAACCCCACAGATTATCCTTTCTCCTCTTTCATGTGGGGATGGATGATGCAACAAAGAGCCAGGAAAAATATCAGGAGAAGATGAGCAGCTAGCCATGAAGGCCAAAGAGAGGGGAGCACAGGTGGGGGTTTCCTCTGTACTTCCAGTGGAAGGTCAACATCCAATGAGGAAGTCAACCACTGGCTTGAAGGATGATGTCTCTGAGAGGACTTTGGATTCCTAGACCACCGTCTACAATGCCTGCATGGAGGACTTCTGGTGGGGGATGGGCAGTGACTCACAAAAACCCAGAAGAATGGTGTGCCATAGGTATGCCATAATGGTGTGTTTGGACCCAGGAGGCTGCAGGGAGGGCCTCCAAAGCCCGGAGGAGGGCAAAAAACGGACCTCCCAGAAGTTCCAGAAGTCCGGAAACGGGCCTGTTTCTGGCTTCCGGAGGACTTCCAGAGCTCGGGGGAGGCTGTTTTTGCCCTCCCAGAGGCTCAAGAAAACCCTCCGGAGCCTGGGGAGGGCAACCCCCCCCCCCTTCGGCCATGGTGCAGGAGGCCGAATAGGCCATGCCCACCCAGCATCTGGGCAGAGAACTGGTTGCTAAAATTTTTGAATTCCATCCCTCACGAGCGTATGTGAGGGGGAGCGTGGACAGGTCGCATGCCCATGTGATTGAAACTTTGTATGAAAAACATTTTGCACACAGCAACATATACATCTGTCTCTCTGCAAATCACTTACGGATGTGAATTTGCACATTAGTTGGAGTCTAACTAGAGAAGGTTTTACAAAACTTCTGAAAACACAAATAGGGTGTGGAGGAGAAATATTTTCATACCGTACGAAGGAGTACCCTTTGTCTGGAAAGACTCGAATTTCCATTATCTGCCCAAATGGAGAAAACGTCTGGCGCATTAGCTGTTCTGCAAACAAGATCGAAACGATTTCAGAATGTGCACTTCAACTGTCTTCCACAAGGTCCCTGTAAACTGATGGCTTTTCCTACCTGTCAGACCTGAAGTTACGCCACCGCAATACACAGTGCAGTTGCTTGGACTGGACTGATTTACAACATCATCATAGGAGAGTTGTTTGGCATTTGCTATATAAAAAAACACAAAGGTTTTACCAGTCTATGATTTATTTGCAATAAAACAAAGTTGTCTAAAATATTGGATATAAGGAAACACAAGAAATGACATATTTTCCAAAACTATCCTTCTCTAACCTAAGGGTTTACTTTTTGTTGCTGTTCAGCCGCTAAGTCATGTCCAACTCTTCGCGACTCCATGGACCACACCATGCCAGCCCCCCCCTCCCCCCATTTGTCCAAACACACATTCTTTGCATGGATGCCCCTCTGTAAGGCTCTCCTCCTCCTCCTCTCCTTTCGCCTTCAGGCTTCCCCAGTCTCAGGGTCTTTTCCAATGGGTCCCCTCTTCTCATTGGGTGGTCAAAGTCTTTGAACTTCAGACTCCGCCCTTCCAAAGGATGGTGGGGTGGATTTCCCTTTACCATTAACTTTACGTGGCATTGATGTCAATCTCTGAAATATTTAGTTCACAATCTAAGACTGGTAGGAATTCAAAGCCTATTTTGAAAAGTTATAGAATTAAATCTTTCCGCCCCAACAATAGCCCATTAATCAGATACAGAGGTCCTTAGCAAAGGAAAGTCCCTTTGGATTGAGACAAGCTTCTTTCTTATAGGCTACTCACATTCATATGTACTCTTTGGAGCTGGAGGTTTGCGTGTTGCCCAATTAGTCCTGATTTGTCTTCCACCAAGCCACTGTCCCCCCATTTGTTGAATTGCATTTTCTGCATCCTATCCAGGTCCAGAAAAAAATATATATTTAAAAAACCCTTCAAAAAATACTAAATCATAGTAAATTCTTTGTCATAAATATGTATTATAGTATCACATCTAAAGAATCAAAGTCTTATTATACCACTCTTATTTACAAGAAGCTTATTTGTAGCTCACCATACCCTATAACATTTCCAACATAATTCAAGAATTGTATCATAAAATAACCATTTATTAACAAATGAAGACTGAAAGATGATGCTTCTTTTCAGAAAAGAGCAGTATCTATTTTAAAAGAAATGTGCATATGCAAGTATTATGAAGTGAAATTCTGCGAACGTTCATTGTATTAAAGACAAGATTGAACATTATTTCCCAAACCAAACAAAGGCAAGTGTTGCAGTTTCCCTGCTGTTCTTGCATCTGGATCATCCCTCCCTCGCAAGCAACTATAAAATGGCATATATAAAACTTAAAAAACCGTACGAGGAAGCAAGAGATTAAAGAGAGGACTTTCAGGACCCCAACTAGCCCCACGGTTACATCTCCTATCCTGTTACATTTCTGCTTAATTCTTTGAATTATTTACGTTCGATTCTATGAATGTGTCTTTTCTGTTTTAACTGCCCAGTATCTTTGCGAGATGGGCAATTATATAAATTGAAATAAACTTTAAAGGCTATTAAAAAAAATAAAGGAAAAGGGGTAACTTGGGCTAGGTCTGCTTGCTTGCTTTATATTTCCTATTTCTAAACTGCCCGTCTCCCCCAGAGAGGGGTTCTGGGTATATACAATATAATCAATACATAAACAAGGTATAAAATCAACATTAAAATTAATTTAAGATTGAAAATTATAAAAACGTAACATTTCAAAAAGGTAAAAAAATTCAAGATGGGCATTTAGCATTAATTAATACAGAGAGGGGTGTGTGTGTGTTTGTACTGGGGTCAGGCAGCCCGGTGGTTGGGAGGTCCTCTGCGCCCCCCAAACAAGAGCCCAGAGCCCCTTCATGGACAGCCAGGAGATTGGAGACTTTCTTCTACTTTTGGGGCCGGAGGTCTTATAATGCGTGGGCAGAGAATGCCCTCTTCCTAGACCCTTCCTAACACACACACCCTGGTTGAAATTCTTCGACTGATGGGGTCTGCAGCTGCCTTCCCTGGTGTGATGGGGCGAGCCCGGTTCCCTAGGTAACCTCGCCCCGGCCATGTAGGGCTTTATAGGACACAACCAACACCTGGAACTGGACTCGGAAGCAAACCGGCACCCAGTGCAGCTCCCAGACCCGAGTGTTATAGACATCCTTTTTTGGGCCCCTAAAATTCCTTGCGGGGCCACATTTTGTACCTCTGGATACTCTTCAAGGGTAGCCCCATGTAGAGTGCATCGTAATGGTCCAAAGGGTATGAGTGATGGAGCCTCCCTATCCAGGAAAGGGCGCAACTGGCGCACAACGTGGAGTTGGGCCAAGGTCTATGAACAAATATTGTCTAACCAAATGTGCGGAAACATATGTCAGGCTTAGATTTGCTCCAATCCAGGGGCTCCTCTTCAGCAGCACTTGCCAAAGCCAGGACCGGATTTTGGGCAACTGACAAGGTGCTGCAAGGGGAAGCATCATGTCGCTTCCCAAAGCAGCTTTGAGGGAGCACTTTGCTCAAGGCACACTGCCAGCAGTCCATCAGTCAGAACGGTGGTCAAGAGGTGGGGGAATGGCCTTTCATGCCAATACATACATACATGGCAAGGGGCAAATGACTCTCAGTTCCTTCCCTGGCTTATTTCACCACAACCCATAGTCTTCATCCATTAGTCTTCCTTGGGCAAATCAGTTCAAGAATGGAAACTGCCTAAGAAGGAGCCATTAGAACACTCTAAGCAAACATCCATTTTGCCTGAAGATGCACTGCCCACGTTTCTTTATAAATGGTGCAAAGATTTACCTCCATGTTCCTCAAACCTCCTGTTCTCCACATGCAAAGTTCACTGCAGTCTCTATCTCAGCCTCACTGCTTCCCTGAGAACACCATTCCCCAAATGGAGCAGAAACACGAAGTTGAAATCTTGCTCAGGTTTGTACCAGAGTGGAATCAGAAGAGAATCTGCTTCTCATATACTTCAGGGGGTGAATGAATTAGGGTGGTGACAATGAAATATTATAGTCTTGTGAAATTAGAGCAAGTAGAAAACTATGATGCCGGAACTATAGTACTGAAAAACCACTTCGTACATCTGGGCTGTTAATTATTGTAAATCGTCTTGTCGGGTTCTGGATTATTAGTAACACGGTATAGTTTACTGCCACAAGATGTCTGAAATAGAGCAAATCTAACTATTTCAGCATTTTCATTATTGCACAACCAGCTTCACCATGATGCCTTTTGTAATAGTTGCCGGATACATTTGACCAGCTGTGCGTTGGGCGTAAAAACCATCAATCAAAACACAGGAACTCACCCATTTATTGAAGAAAGAAACAAAGCCATATCCTTTTGATTTTCCTGTTGCCATGTCCTTAACAACTCGGGCATCCCTGGGAAGGAAAAAGAAAGCCAGTTAAGTATCAACTGAACAGAATCCAAGTAAAAAATGTCTCACACGCAGCTCATTTCTCATGTTTCTCCTTTAATAAAATGAACTTCTTAAATGCACCAGCAATATACAGTCAAAGCAATTTTCCCTTTTACTAAAGTCTTATCACATGATAGCAAAAATTAAACTTAATTCTGTAAACATGCAAAATCAATAGCTTTAAAAACAACTATTTTACAGTCGTTGGTTCACAGTTCAATGCTCTTATATACTGTTAAAAACACTACGCATGGTCAAAGCAGCTATTCAAAGGAATAACTGAGGGCATGTAGTTGACTAGCATATTAGCAACAGGCTCTCTTGAACCATGCAATTTATAAACTTACTATTGGCCAACACATTCTACCTACTTATTAGAAATAGAAAATAGAAAAAATGAAAAAATAGGAATTAAAAGGCATACGTCGCCTGTTAACTGAATTCTTTAATTTTCTCAGGTCAATTCGTTACCCCCTTTTTGGACTTGGGCAGCTGTAAATTTTGAGAAATTGACATTTTCAGAAATGGTTGCATTATGGAAGAAAATAAACACTAACATGTTTTTTAAACTATACACTATTAAATAATTTTTAAAAACTGCATTCGTAATTAACAATCATACAGGACTGATTGAAAACTACAAAGTATATAAAGTAAAAATTTATAAAAGTAAATAGAAAGACTACAACGTTTGTCCACTGTGAACTGTAGCTTGCAGTTAGCCATGGCAATGCTGTCCATTCTTCAGAGACATTCTGCAAAATAACCAGAGCCCTATTATTTGAGATTGAGTTAAAAAAGACAAAGACCCAGCTACAATAGCTAAACCCCACTGGTGGAAATGCCGTTTTTATTAGTTAAGGGCCTCTCAGATAATTTATGCATTAAGGGTGCACTCTCGAGAAGGCTTCAGACACGCAGCCATCTTTACCCTCCCCAACCCACACGATTTAGGCACTAGACACACACACAGACACACAATCACAGAGTAACGCCAAGGGGAAGGCCATGCAGGGTGCCCGAAAGACCCAGACACTCAAGCTGGAAGAGGCTTCATGTGATGCCAAGCAGTCCTCCAAAGAATTTCTATAGACATTCAGTATCTACCTTCTGGTATTTAAGATACAGGGAAGAAGCGAAGGAATTGGAAAATCACTGAAACAGCCAACTAATTATCAAGATCATTAAAGATATTACTCTATAAGAAAGAAAATAACCGAATAATCCAGAAGAAATGGATATCTGCCTTAAACTTTTAGTTGTCTAAGTTAGAGCAGGGAACAATTAATTTCATAATGACATGGATGATTCTCTGTACTTAACACTTAACTATCATTTTTTTAAATAAGAACCCAAACCATAAACACATAGACATGCTAGTCAAACCCTGATAGAATAAATGCATTTGTACAATTATCAATTTGTTCTAAGTATATATTAAAGTTTATACAAATATTGAATGTTCCAAATCAATACTTCTGGTAGAATATCAGAAATAATTTTCACCCAGAAATTGAAAGCCACCCCGTTAATAGAATAAAATAGATTTTTAACATTTTCAGTATACTAAATATGTAGCATTATAGTTCAGCTATAAAAAATAACAGATGAAGTACATGTTCTTCTACTTCTACTTTCTGAATTAGATAAAGGAAACTTGAAAGATCGCCTGCTAGTTATATTTTTATTCTTAAATATTTTCTGATGATCTGGCCTTCTTGTCACATCTCCTTCAGTGGTTAAGGAACAGGAGTTTGGGCAATTGATGTAATATAAGTACACTGGTCACACTAACCCTGGTTAGGATTAGCACCAGCATTCTCGATCACGAGCTAGTGGGGCAGAAGTTTTTGGTTTCAAGGATGGATGTGTGGAGTCTTTATTCTGCCCTTCCTACGTCTAGGCTGACACAAATCTCAATGCAGCTACTGAGAATCACTGAGAATACAGTTCGCTGGGGTGGGTAGCAGACAGGCCTTCCCCTTCAAGAACCAACTACAGACTTACATCATAGCATTAGAAGAACTTCTTAAGTTAACTCTTGCCTGGAGTTTACAAGTTTATCATATTAAAAACAAGAGTTGCTATGATTGCAGAAATTTAAACTTAAATACTAAACTTGGGCAAATCTTCATCTGGAATGTGTTCTAGGCCTTCAATTGGCCAAGTCCACAAACCAAGCTGTCATCAAGTTCTATATATCTTGTGTTTATATATCCTATATATCCTTTTGTGTAAATCCAGCCATTGTGGGTTGTGAAGCCAGGTTTCTGGCACTCTGAAAATCTCAGGCCTCAAAATAGAATAAAATGATATCTAGAAGATGCTGGAGAAGAAGAAATAGACTGGACACTTGAAGAGGAAGAACTTAAGGGCTGCAATTGTAGATTCATTGAGTCATCTTCTTTCTATCTCAGTCTGTCTGAATCAAAATCAAGCAATGGTTTCCAAAACAAGGACAGACCACCTTTACCACGACTGAGGGCTACAGAGACCTTTAAAGGCCAACAGGTGTAACTGTAGGGGTGCAGGGGAGAGGGAGGCAATGCACTCACTCCCCTCCTCCATCCCACAGGCTCCCATGTGAATATGGAAGATCTGAAGAGGAACCACAACCACGTGCAACTGAATAGAGTTGTCTTCGTAGGATGGCAACAAACCAGCGCGGCTCTTTCTGCCCCTCATTCAGGGACTGGAACGCACATGCCATCATCGCCTTCACGGACGTTAGGAGTGGATCCATGAATCGGATACTTCAGCTCACAAACAACACGTTATTAAAAGTTGCTTTTTTACTTCCAGTCAATTGTGTCCAATTCTCAGAGAGTGCCTGGACATGTCCCTGCAGGTTTTCTTTTGCTAAGGTTGGCCAGAAGTGGTTTGCCACTGCCTCCTTTCTAGGGCTAAGAGAAGTGACTGGCTTGATGTCCAAAGCGGGACTAGATCTCATAGTTTCCTGGTTTCTAGCCTGATGCCTTAACTACTACACCAAACTGGCTTCTCCTTTAAACAAAAACCGAAGTGATTTTTAGCTTATAAATCTCAGAGGAATGTTTACACATTATATGTTTTGCTTTTGAATCTCAGCAGCCAAAATATTTTGACCAAAAGTTCTTCTTTAGGAAAAAAACGACTAAGAATAACCTTTGGTCAAAGGCTTCCTTTTCCCCCAGAAGCAAAAGTTTTTCTCAAAACAAATCAGAGCCTACCATCAATTATTTTAATTTTCAACACGGTACCCCTTGACATGCACTAGGATTACTACCTAATTACAACATAAGATACTCTGATTTTTTCAGAATAAGTAGTATAGTCGCTTTTTGTGAGATGGGCGGCTATACAAATTTGATTATTAAATACATATTGTATTGTAAGAGAATTATGGTTATTCTTAAAGGAATTCCGTATTGTTTGTTTTCTATTAACATGGCTTCTTAGGTATTGTTAGTTGCCCAGTTATTTGTTTAAGGTAGGCAGCCACAATACCTGTGGCTAAATAAATATGTGAAACAAAAAGCTCTCATGATGTAAAGCAAAGGAGCAGAAGCCTCAGGATCCAGGCTGCAGCTTAAGCGTCTTGTTTGGATCAATTCTTGTTTGGGCTGGAGAGAGAGGCAAAGCCAGAAGGGGAATATCTTACAAGGGGCAGAGGAAGAATGTCACCAATCTGCTGTCTGAAAAAAGGATGCCAATGTTTACGACAGCAGCTATTTTGAGGGAGTGGCCATAAAGGTCTCCCAATATCCCCAAAGCCAGAGACAGTTGGGAGCCTTTAAGACAGGCAGTCCTGCTGCAGCATTTACTGGCAGCTAGGCCCAAGGCAGAGAGGGCTAACTCAAGTCTACCATGGGCACAGAGAGACATCTCTAAGGATGGGGAGAAAGCGGCCCCATTCTTCCTTTTGCTGGCCCAGGAGCGGTCACAGATCCTATTTTTGTGTAATGGGATTTCATGAAGGGAACAGTGCTAGAATGCAAGCACTAGCAAAGGGCTTTGCAAAGGGAAGCATTCGTTGGATCGTCCTCATAGTTTTGAGGGCAACAACAGACAGCCTCTTATCACCCATTCAAAATGGATGGATGAACCCTAACTAGGCTTGGGGGTTGCGCATCATATGAACAGCTGAACAGAACTCAGCAGCAGGCAGGCTTTTTTGCTCAGAGCAGCTTCTAAGTCATTTGAGGCTCAAGTGGTCTCTTCAATGCAAACAGGGGCAAGAGACCAAACTCTCTCATCCTGCTGCTCTAGGAATGCTCTTTCCCTGGTCTCTACTTGAATCATTATTGCCCATGCCACATAGGATGAAACTGGCAAAAAGGGCAGCCTGAATCCTAATTTCATCTGTACTAATGCTAACCCCAATTGGGCAACCTGATTTTTAATTAAAAAAACCAAACACACCATTTTTAATCTGCCACAAAGGGAAGATTTCCAGCCAACTGTGTAGCAGCTGGGAGCCTTTGTGATTGCCTGCTGGTGGCCCTGCCCAGACCCAGGCAATGTGAGCAGCATACAAGGCAACTTGTTCTTGGCTTTTATCAGTCCTGAAAATAGCTAATTTAGGTGTGGCTGAATCACAGTGTGCAACAGTCAGGAATAATCTGAAGAGCAGTCTTTGAGAGGAGGAAGCAAGAGAGCCACTCATCTCCCTGGGCTTTCAGGGGGTCTGCACAAGCTACAAAACGAATGAATCGGTTCATGACATTCTACATTGAGAAATCAGTTTTTCAAGGTATTGCTATTGTTATTCAACTTTTGGCTAGTCCTAAAATCAGATTAAGTAAAAGGATACATTGTTATCATGTCACTCTTAGCTTCCTTGGACATCTGTAGCAACAGCAGCAATGCACTACACTGGATACCAATTTCTAGTTTATTTTATTTAATAGAGCACCCATTTCACAAAAAGCCAAAGTCTTGCAGGCCACATTTTCTCCGAAACCCGATGAATTTGAAAGCTGCTTTAATGAGACTATATGATACCTCAGGAGACAGTCAAGAGACCTTACTTATCATGAGAATCCATTCTAGAAAGTGAACTAAATAAGTCATAGAACGCAGCTTTTCAAGTATTGTAAAATGTATGTATCTTCTAAAATACTAAGCACAATTAGTAAACTAACTGGGTTATTTGATAATCTGAATAAATACAAAACAGATGCTTTTCTTTAGAGAATATAAATTAATTTGCCAACACTCTATTCACAGCATTCCACTGAATACTTGATTGCCCCCAGTATCTGACAATAAGACATTACTTACGATATTCTTCCAAATGGTGCAAAAGCTGCTTTTATATCTTCAGTTGTAATTTCTGGGCTGAGGTCTCCAACAAAGACATGGAAGTGGTCTTTTCAAGAAAAGAGAAAAATGTACAAGTTTGCAGAGTGTTCATAGAAGTGTAGGTGATGGTAATTTTAAAAATCTTGTACTGATTTCCACACAAATAGAAACTATATGAAAACTAGATTTTATTAACCTATCAGATAACAAAATACAACATTGTTTTATTATATATCCATCAGGAGACATGGCAGTACAAAAGTATGGAAAATTTACATAAAACTAACATTTATTGTTTTTATATTATCTGTAATTATTCATAGCAGAAAATGTATTACCATGAGAACTATGCTCATCTAGCTCAAAGCCGGAGCAAACAATATGCTGCATTTGTAGCTTTGTTTGGTAGTACTAGCATTAAAAAAGCTACCACATCTACTGGTTCCGTGAGCAAAAGAGAGTACAATTTACACAAACTAGTTATAGAGAACCTAAGTTACATATAGCTCAAACTTAAGTCATATTTTGTGAAGAACAGTCAAAAAGATACCTTGCATTGCAACAGTTTGATGTTAAAGTATTTGACAGTTTTCTGAAAAGCCAAGAGTTTTGATTGCCCAGCCTTTACACCATGTGAATCCATGTGAATTCAAAGTATGTGAAATCCATGAGCAAGAGAACTAAGACTGAAGGCAACAGAACGGAAACAGTAATCCCTTCATAATTCAGATTAGATCCATTTACATAAGAACTGGCGAAACACAGGTGTCATATCTAAGGAGGTTCTTCATAGTCACACAAAGCCCACTTCCATTTTCCGCACCTCTAACAGGTTTCACGGCACACCTGGCGCTGCAACAGCACCGCTCTGGCAAGAATCCCTTTACATCCTCCCCAAGTTCTCAGAGCTCTCAGGCCGGGCAAGTAGAGAGGCAGCCCCGGGATGCCGAATAACAGGAGGGAAGGAAGATCCAATGGTACCCCACAAGAAATGTGGGGGTGCAGCGCGGGCAGCAGCTTCCCCTCAAAAGGGGACACGCCCACTGGGGTCACAGGGCTTACAAGTCAGCAACAGTCCACATCCTGATCCATCTGAGAGAGGAGGAGGAGGAGGCAGAAAGCTTGCGACAACATAATCACCCCCCCAATAGCTTCAGGCGGTTAGTGAATAGATACCCCTGAGAGATTTCATTTTATGTTTAAGAAGATACAATTACCTTGTGAACGCAGTGTGTTGACAACGGTACTACCTGATGACAAAGATTAGATTTGTTCTTAAGTTTATTAACACAAACACATTAAATAAATTCTTAGGATAATGATCAAAATAATAGGGCAAATATTTGCAAGATGCTTATTGCTTAACATTAAAAACACTTTTGTGCAAATAAAGAGAAATGACTCAGGATAGGAAGGGACTTACTGCTGGTATCTTTCTTCTGGCTGCTGGGGGTTGTTGCCCAGTTCACTTTGACCTCCTAGAAATAATATTTACTAGAATTATATCCAGGAAAGTTAGAACAAAGATTAATCTAATTTGCAGCCCTGTCAATGATTTGACGTTTTATACAGTGAAACCTTGAATTAACAGATTGGGGGGGCAGGGGGGGGAGAGAAGAAGAAGAAGAAGAAGAGAGAGAGAAGGCATTGTTCCTGAATGTCAGGGGAACTACAAATCATATCGTTCATGGCAATTTGTCATGTGGGCTACATCATCATATACAAATGACATAAGTCACTGCAATTAATATTAATTAAATGTAGATGATTTATCTACTTCAGAGGTAGCAGACTTGCCCACTGCTTCTGGGAAAAGTCCAGGCAAAAAAATTCATCCATGAAATCCAAAGGCTGCTAAACAGGCATCCGTTATATTGAGGTTTTGCAACATTTAAAACATGACTTTGCTGTATTTAGCAATTAAGTGGTATATCAAAAAACAACAAAGACTCTTCCACAAATGAAGTAACTTTAGTTTCCCTTTTTATAACCTTATGCTTTATTGTGCCAAGCTATTTTCCCCAAGTTTCATTTGTGAAGTCATCATGCAGTTTTAGCTCAAAATGTTCTTTAAGAACTCAGTTCAATTCTGCAATACATAAGTCTCAAACAGGATAAAAGTTTACCTTTCGGATTTCTTCTTTTTTAAAATATGCTTTCATCCATCTATTTAAAGCCACAGTCCTGCTCCACGTCCCCTTTAGACCTGAGAGCTTACCTTACCCATTATCTTCCGCCCATTCATTGCCGCTAAAGCTGCGGCTGCGTGACGATGCTCATAGAATTCCACAAAACAGTACGGATCATTCCCAGCTGTCTGCTTAAACAGAGAAGACAAACACAAGTCACTTTTACCCTCCACTGAAATCCTTTGTTAACCACACTAAAATATTGACAAAGGAACCGTCTATCCCCAAGGAAAGTAATCAAAAGTAATTGTTTTAGACCTCTTAAATGGATGCATTATTTTTTAACAGCCAAACTGAAAGTGCAAACCTATACATCTCTACCTGAATCAGTAAACCTGGTGGGTATTTTTGAGTAGGCACACATTCCTTTTATATTTCGTACTTCTTTGTAATCTCATTTGTTTTATTTTTCTTTTAACAGGATTACCTTTAACAGGATTTCTAAATGATTTCATGAACCTTTGAAAGTAATTTTTAGAATGAGTTTTTAATATTATTTAATATTAAACTTTACAGTATAAAAGCAGTAACACACTATCCATTATCTTTTACTATTCTGAATGTGATTCAGTATCCTACATGTAGTGCAAAGTTGATGAGATGCAGGCAACAGGAAGTTAACTTGCAAAAACCTCTCTAAATTAAAGATTCTACTTTCATTTAGCAGTGTGAGTATGCTTAGGGCAGGCACGTCTACCCTGTGGCCCAGGGGCTACATGCAGTCCTGGATAGTTAGTAATGCAGCCCCCAAACCTAATAAAAAACATCGAAAAACAAAGGAAGCTTATTAATTATAGACATTAACTATGTTATATATTTTACATGTAGTTCAAGACAATTTCTCTTCACTCAATGCGGGCTAGGCGAGCCAAAAGGCTGGACAACCATGACTTAGGATAAAATAGGACTTTGACTGCACTCCTGGCATATTGGTTAACTAAAGCCATTTGTCTGGTCTACTTTTTTTCTGTCTTAGTATGTGAATTTATGGAAAGAAAGTCCAACCTTGCTTAAATTTTATGTTGACCCTTATATAATTCCAAGCAGGTACTAACTATTAGTTAAGAATACTCCTGTGCATAGGCATGAGTACACAGACACATTCTATAGTTTTGACCGATGTATAATGAAGTTCTGTGCATATGAAAAATTCTTATCTGGTATCAACTTACATCCATTATCATTTTGCAATTTTTGCATGGTCCAATCTGACTGAACAGCTGGAGAATTAGGGCCTCAGTGACATCTCTTGACAGATTCCCCACATACCTGTAAAATACACACATTGACGCTTATAAGTCTTACATAACAAAAAGGTAGCAAAGGGAACACTGGACTGTCCCCCAGCTGAGTAATTATTAAAATATCTGTGTTTAGAAGACTGAGCTAAGGAAACAAAAAAACTCTCTGGCTTCTGATTTGAAAATCTGTATTGAGCAAAGGCAAAATAAAAATTTAACAGCGGTAATGAAGGTTGTACAAATCAGCACAAACAAGAGATCAGACCATCCATTTGTTGCGAATGATACAGGGTTTCCTGCTCGAGCTACAGATAGTAAACTTACTATAGTAAACAATTATGCTCCAAATTTCTGCTGCTAAGCATGACAGTTAAGTGAATTTGGTCCTTTATGATCTTTCTTGCCCGTTTTTAAACGAACCACTGCATTTGCTAGATGAATAACACTGGTGTTAAGTGAATCTGATTTCCCCATTAATTTGGCTTGTCAGAAGGTCGCAAAAGGTAACCATGGGACACTGCAACCACCATAAATATGAACTAGTTGCCAAGCATCCAAAATCTGATCATGTGACCATGGGGATCCTACAACAGTTGTGTGAAAAATGGCCATATATCACTTTTTTGTGTCGTAACTTTGAAAGGTTGTTAAGTCGAGGACTACCTGTAGAAGACTTCCAAGACTTTTATTTCTTATATTATGAACAAAATTAGTAGTATTTTTACACAAAGTATCCATACTGTATTTATCTCTCAGATATTACCCTTTTAAATTTAGATTTCCTTTGCTCTGTATATTTGTAGTTGCCAAGTATTAACCCTTCCTTTATCAAAGACCTGTTATTTAGCTAATTTAAACTTTTTTCAATAAAGGACAATAAAAAAATTGTACTTGATAGCCTCTTGAATGTAACTTTTGGTTTCACAAGTTTACTACGTTAATATGTTTACCTTATTTTTTAAGTCTTAAGAAATGACTGCACCTTTATTTATTACTTATCTATGAATTAACAAATACGAAAATATTCCAAGTATAAAGCTGCTCATTTCTACATAAACATACACTGGTACTGCTGGAAACAGCTTCAGTCTTTGAGGACCAGGCTACAATTGAGATTCTGAGGGAATACTTTCTCTTACAAGCTTTCATTGGCATCTCCTATTCAAGGACAGGGAATTGGTTATTGTTTTTTATGGTTTGTGACCTGCAGATGACTCCATCAAAATGTATTCAGCATGAGATTTGAAAAGCTACTCAGTGCAAAATGTACCAGCTGTTTTAAAAACTGCTCCACAGGCTACAGATATGATTCCATATGTAGTTAATACTGATTTAATGCCCTGTGGTTGGATTCTTAATACCTCCTTCTCAAATGAGTCTTGCCTGGTAACGAAGAAACATGGAGGCTATGCTAAAAGAAGGGATAATAATCATATGTAAAAACTAAGCTCATAGGTGTGAAGTTTTATGAAGAACCTGGAAAGGTCCTTTAAAGATAGATCTTTCTTTTTAGTTGCTGTTCTAAGCTCTATGTCCAATAACCAATTCATATTTGGTAGTTGGTTTAAATAATTGCATATTAGAACTTTAATTTGTAAGTTATTCCTGAAGTAAACAAAATGTCAAAGTGCTAATAGGTTTAACTAGTAATATCAGATAGCCTCAGCTTCAATCCACATAATCCTCAAATAATGTAATTATTAGCCATCCTGGCTGGGAAACTGTGGGGTTTCAAAGAAAGTAATTGAGAAAACTAATTAGAACCATAAGCAAGGAAAAGGCAAATGGTCAATAAAAATATGTTAACTTGAGGAAAGTTCAAGACTGGAATGTATTTTTTGCCTGAGTCTATGAGGGGCACCTTCCTGTTAATCGATTCCTTAAGTTTCCTGGGCATCAAAACATGGTAAAAATGCTGAACATTTTTCTTTAAAACAAAATATGAATATATAACAGATCAGCATAAATAGCAACCAAACAGAAGGCGGTATAAACTAAAACCTAGATTAGGAACTAGGATAGGCCGCTAAGGACTCATCAACATCTTTAAGCCGAAGCGTTTGGTACTGCAGCCCCCGTGAGCCTTCCTTGGGCGGGGGATCTTTCGCACGTCCGAAGGTGGGAAGCAGCCAGAGGGCAGCCGAGCTTCCCTCAACCAGGAGGGCAGGTCCCGTGCAGAGGGAGCCCGGGGGCCTCTGGCTGCAACATGGGAGCCCACCGGAGAGGAGGCGGCGTCTTCTGGGCTTTTGCTCGGCGCCTGGCATCCCTTTAGGCAAAGGGGGGGGGGGGGGGGGCTCCCTGCCATTTCTGCGGAGCCGCGAACAAAACGCAGGGCTGCAGGGGATCCTCCCCCCTTCAAGAGCCGGGAGGGCAGCCCCGCCTCCCCTTTTCCCGGGGAAGGGCCGCCACGAGGGAGGCTGGGAGAAGGGGGAAGGTTGGGAATCGCCCGGAAAGAGAGAAACGAGACCCGAGGAAAAGGCTCCAGACCGGGAAGATGCGCCTCCCCGCCATTCCCGCCCTTCATCCACGGACGGAGCCCCAGGCCTCCCCGCAGGGTCCTGCTGCCTCCGGCTTTCCACCGGGTGGGCCGGGGATCCTCTCCGTGAACTCCCAGCGCAGGGGCCCCGCTCCAAAGCAGCCCGCGCGGCCGGGGGAGGCGAGGCCGGAGCAGCGTCTCGGGCCACCGGGCCACCCGGGAGTCCGCGGCCGAGGACCGGTTCCCCGGCGGGCCTCCCGACCCGGCTGAGGGAGGCCGCCGCCCGCTGCGGGAGGCGAGGCCTGTCCGCTGGGCTCGCGCCGGCCTGGCGGCGGGAAGGCGCGGGAACAACGTGGCCGGGCCCTCCCACTGCGCGCGCGGGGCTCCCGCCAGACTCACAGGGTCTTCGGCATCTCGTCTTCCATGGCGGCGGCGGCGGCGGCGCCTGGGCCGCAGCGGTCAGGCGTGGGCGACCCGCGGGGCCGAGTCCGCGAGGCAGGGAGGCGGCCCTCACGTAGGCCCGACGGACAACGAACCCGCCGCCCGTCCTCTCAAGATGGCGCTGCTGGGCGGAGAGGCCCGGCCGGCCGACGGAAAGGCGCCTCCGCGCATGCGCAACGTCTCCCGCCAGCGCACTCGCCCGAGGAAGCCCCGCCTACTCGGCGGCTCACCCAATCCTGCCTCCCCTGGAGGCGTCCTTTCGGGCGGCGGGTCTCGCGAGACTTCTGCAGAACGCGTGCGCAGTATTGCTGTTTTACAGATCGCGTCTCCGCCGCTGTTGTACAAGGCTCCGCTTGTTTGCCGTCTTGTAAAAAAAGAAAAAATAGATTCAAGTCAGCGTTGGGTGGAGGAAATAGGCAAATTTAGGGATGGGCGCTAAAAAAGGAGATGCTGAACGAAGAAGCAAAAAGGCTGCGCCGCCCGGGAATCGAACCCGGGTCGCAAGAATGGGAATCTTGCATGATACCACTACACCAGCGGCGCTCTTGCAAATTTGGCCTGGGAAGAATCCTCTTGAAAGCAGAGACTGAAGACCAACCTTCCTCTGGAAGGCCCATGAACAGAAGCCTCCCATCCAGGATTCTTCCAAAATGAAAGCAACGATTAATCGGTAGATATATTTTGTAATATATGTTTTTAATATTGACTGGAAACCGCCCTGAGTCCTGCAAAGGAGAAGGGCGGTTTAAAAATCGAATAAAATTGAAAAAAATTGAAATTGAAATTTGAACAATCCTGGTTCCTGAGTTCTTGCACCTGCTACTTCTTTCTGGAAGCTTCTCAAACAAAGATTCATTGAGGCTATATGAGGTTGCCCTTGAAGCTCAACTGATCCAGAATGTGATGTTGTGAACAGTGATGGTCTTGCTTTCACTCACTCCTGTGACACTTCCACTCCATGAGCTGCACTGGTTGCCTAGGTTCTTGCAGGTGGAATTCGTGGGCCCAGCTATTTTCAGGACCAGTTTTGGCACAAGTTCAATAAACGAGGAAAGAAAATTAGAGTCCACTGTCTATGATTTTTTCACTTTTGTCAGGCAACTGCACCTTATATTACATGATAATGTTTGATGCAGCCTATTTTTTAGTTTATATATATATACTGTGTGTGTATGCACACACAGATACATGCATACATGCATATATGCATACATGCATACATACATACATACATGCATGCATGCATGCATACATACATGCATACATACATACATACATGTCAATGAAAGCAACTCTGGGCAGTGCTTTTTTTTTAGTAAATAACTTTTTTCTCCAAAACACCCAGATGGCATCATGTCATCCATGTGGGACAACGAAGAGGAAAGTAAAGGCAACAAAAGAATTAGACAAAAACAATCACCAAGTACCCCAGATTAAATTTATTATTATCTTAGT
>JANHFK010002304.1:170092-185928 GCA_036250565.1 Sibynophis collaris | reverse complement strand
GAATTGAAGATTGTAATTATGTAAAATTATATAAGCACAAAAGAAAGGTTGCCAGTTATATTTGGAGTCCTTTGCACTGAAATCCACTAAATCAAAGTTTTCTTGTATTAATTTGTCAGTTGAAGAGTAAAACCTAATCTATATTAAGCTATCCTCTCAAATTTCATTTATTGTCAGCTTTCAATTCTTCCTAGTATACTTACTCAGCTAATCTTCTGTGGTTTGGCATTTAGTCTTGCTATCTCTCTCTCTCTCTCGAACAGTGTTTCACAACCTCAGCAAGTTTAACATGTGTGGACTTCAAATTCCAGCCCTGCTGGCTGGAGAATTGACAAACACTGCTATAAAGAAACAATAAGAGTATTTTTCCAATGATTAGATACAAATGAAATTTTCACACATATGTTAAATTACAACCATATTTTAAAATTTCTCCTACTGGGCTGTCATGCTATTTCCAACTGCAATGTTACTATTTTTCAACATTCTCATAGTATTTATGATTTTCTTTCCAACATGTTTTTTTCTTGGATTATACATTAATTTTGATTCCAATTCAACCTATTGCTAACATTCCTTTGCAAATCTCTAAAAGAATGCTTTCCTCATTTCAGTTTTATCCTAAATCATTCTATCATTTATTTTTAATTTCATTCACTCTGCTGGAGACTCATTTTTCAGCTTTCTGCACCCTTTTCAAAAATAACAATTCATTTTGCTGTCTAGATCAGTTGTACTTATCTTGGCTTCCTTCAATCTTAAGAATCCATTGCTTTCTCCCTAAGCAAGTATGTTTTTCTCCTTATACAATCTTCTTTTCATGATATTCCAAAACAACAGCCAAACATTTTGCTTTTATGTCTATTTTCTATTCATTTTATTGGTGGAAGTTTTCTACTAATATTTTTCCATATAGGACTGTTCTTTTAATTTCTGCAGTCTTTCACTTTTTTTCCTTCTAGTTTCTTGAACTTAATATTCTGAATTATTGTTTCTCAGTTACATTAGTAAGTTATATTGTTATGTGTTTTTGCTTCTGAATTTTATAAAATGTATGGATGGTTTGTTAAAGCATTCACTAGCTTGCTATTTTGTGTGTTACATAGACAAGAATGGACTGATCAAATACAACTCAAAACTATCTGCTTGATGGTTAATTATGTAAAATACTTTTTATATTGTTTACTTATGTGCCCTTTTATATTTGTCCTTTAATGGCTGAAAGTGTTTCAAAATGAAGTATCAAAGAACACTTGATTTTACGATGTTTTATTAATACACACCAGCATCATAGAGTTTTTGTAAAAAAGTGTGTGGCTTGCACAGATCGTAATAAAGAGTTAATGAGTATACTGCAAAGACACAATTTGGAAAAAAGAGAAGAGAGGCAGATGGAAGTGGAATTATTTTAGACAAAAGATTCATGCAATGTTGTTACATTCCCTATCTGCCACATTTTATTTAGCGTTTTGTAAAGATCAAAGGATTAGAATATTTGATTGAAGAAATAAAATATGGTTTTATCACATGTCACTGTTTACATATGTATCTATTGAAAGGACAAGAGAGCCAGTGACCTTTTGCTAACACAACTGGATAAATTTAATTACTGTCCCGACCACATAGCAGAGCACTTTTATATGAATATTCATTGGATGACATTAAATTATTATGAATGACCTAGGTTCACTAAACAATCTATTTGTAGTTCATCAGAACCAAATAAAGTCTGAAAGTTTTGTAGAGTATATAGTTAGATGAAAATAGCACCTGGTAATGGAAAGTTAATTGTATACTTTACAGATTTCTTCACTGCAAAACAGAGAAGTCGTAATGTGCCAATACATTGATACTTAAAGAGCCAGTCACTCTTTATCACTGCCTAATTGTAATAAGACTGACATCCAACATCTTCAGAGCTAGCATGGGAAAACAATCAAGATCAGAGAGTACCAAAGGACTCCTCACATACTTTTCCTGATCATTTACAAGTAAACATAAAGAAGGTTCGGTTGCATCCAAAGAGCCTGAGACGCTGACAATGTTTTTTTTGCAAAAGTAAAAATAACAACACTTTTGTAAGTGCAGGTATCATCTTAAGTTTACAAGCAAAAAGTTGAGTGATTAATACATTTCATTTGGTATTGCATGCTTCTTTGAGAGCTACTTTATAACATACTGTATATCTTATACTATGAATCAGATTCCTGATTATGTTTACAAATAAAAGTAACTGAAGAATGCAATTCCTATGCAGAATAAGTGATTTTTCTTTAGGATGTACAGTATATAGCCAGAGGCTTAATTTTTTTGCAATTACCATTTGCATAGATTTCAGAGAAGCACAACATTATGATCATGTTCATGAAAGTTGACATGATGGATGTTGGATCTTCCTATTTATTATAACCCAGGAGTCAATGTTGTACTCAGAAGCATACTGATTACTTCTTTCAATTATATAACCTGGGGCTGTTTGCACATATGTATTTGGCCTGCTGTGTTTGTTCTCCATGGGAGTGGATAGTATTATGGCTACTTGAGCCTATTTACTTATGAGAATGTTTTGACAAAACATTTGTGTGAATAAGGCTGATAGAAGAAAACAACCCAAATTATATGTAAACAAGGCTGACACAATTGTTTTGGATTATCATGGGAATTTATAGAACATTTAGATCAGTGGTTCCTAACCTTTTTTTGGCCATGCCCCACCTAAGCATCTCTAAAATCCTGATGCCGCTCTCCCCCCTGTGACACATAATTCTTACTATTCAAAAAGTAAACTCCTACTCACACGGAGGAAGCCTGAAAGGCCCTTAACTTGATTTAAGCAAGATTCCAAATTGCCTCCATTAAAAATCAAATTGCCCCACATTGGGAACACTGATTTAGATAATAAAAACTATAGCCCAATGCTGTTCTAAATGTTAGCAACAGTTCAATTTTTTTCAAACTAGTGATGCTGCAACCCTTGAGAATTGAATTGAGGAATAATTCCTGAGGGGATTAAATTGCATTTTTTCAAATAGTTAGATACCAAGCAACTTATTAGGATATGTTTTCAATTAAATGTCAAACATATGCAGGATTTAGCTTGCTACATTTTTAAAGCCAACTTTTAAGGTATCAATTTTTACTAAATGTTTAATCAGTATAATAAAATATAATTGCAAACTCACACATTTCAGTAGAATTGTAGTGAGCTGAAGAAGAAAGAAAGATTTACACGCCACACACATGGTCAAAGTTTTGTAAGAGCCAAACATTTTTAAAAAGTAGAATAAATCCAATTTCTCCTGTAGAGAAGTGTGAGATGAAGAACACAAGTTCTACTGAATCAGACCAAGAGTTATATAATTCAGCATTCAGTTGCCATAGTGACTGAGTAGATGCCTATCAAAAGCCAAAAGGAGGCCATAAAGGCAACAATCTTTTCCAATTGCAGAATCCCAGCAATTGGTACTCAGCTGCATATTAACTCTGAAGTTGGAGGGCCTAAATGTAAAATAAGCTTGGTCTAGCTCATTCTACAAAAAGTGAAATGCCATTGAAATGGTCACATCTTAATAGGGTTTCAAAAGATTGCTTCAGCCTGACAATGCTGTTAGCAAAGCATTCTTTGCAGCTGCTGTGTAAAATAACATGGCCTCCACTTTTGAAGTGTGAAATGAAGCGTATTACTCTTATAGAAATCAGAAGAGGCTTTCAGTTCTCCCAGTGAGTATTGGAAGAAGTATTAAAGAACATGAAGTGCTTTAGTAGCAAATTATGTCTACGTTGCACCTTCATGGGGAAAACATCAGGGTGTGCCACCTTGAAAGTGATTTGGAAAAAGTGATTTGCACACAAATGATGCAACTTTCTACTACTTATTAGAGCAGTTGCATATTTGTTGAAGCTCAGATGGAAGCACCCTCCACAAAAAGACATGTCTGCTTTAAAGACAAGCGGTAACTCTACTTCTGGTAGAGTTACCAGAACTTAACTATACAAATCTGGATGTCCACTTTATGGAAGCAAAGAGATACCCATTGATCTATTGTATCTCCCTAAAACCAGAAATGATTCTTTTCTCATAGTGCCTCTTTACCTAGATTTATTGAGAAGGAATTGGTTATAAGAATTCCAGCAACTGAATTAATTCGCATTTAGGCCAATATATCTGAGTGTACATTATGGAATAGGCTTTTACATTTTTTCTGTCTAATTGCCTTCTTGAAACCCTGAAGGTGGTGGGTCTTATCAGTATTAATGAATAAACTTGCAGCTGGATGTTTACATAATAGTCTCCTGAGTCTTTATTAGTCTGGGAACCAATTTTTACAATAGCAAACATGTAAAGCCTTTGCCTTTGTCTGATTCTGTAGCCTGAGGGTAGCAGTTTGGATGCTTGCTTTAGTTCTGAAGCACTTCGTCTGAATCATTTTGGCAGAGTACAGAGTCCTTGTCAAAATGAAGCAAGGCCACCTTGCAGAGTCCTATATGTTACTTGCTTTATTCAGCACTACTCAGCAATCATAAAAGATTACCATGACAGTGACCCATCTTTGTAGTATGTGGTATAGATTGTAATCCAACACAGTCACCTGGAACTAAAAACACATAGAGCTTTCTCATAACCAAGAACTTGAAGTTGGAAAGGAGCCATGAATGAAAAGGACAGATGACCAGGAAATTTATTTTTAATACTTGTTAATTCCTATTTGAATCTTCATCAAATGTGAACAATTTTTGCGACAGTATTTGAATTTGATTTTCCCCTCAGTTATGATTATAATACAGGGATTGCACTTCGAAAGCTGATATCGAATAATGTTATCTGACCATTTCTAACAGTTGACTTGCATTCAAATTGTAAACACTATATCAGGAATGAAATCCAGTAGGTTCCAACAGGTTCTGGAGAACCAGTAGCGGAAATTTTGATCAGTTCAGAGAACCGGTAGCGGAAATTTTAAATAGTTTGGAGAACCGGCAAATACCATCTCTGGCTGGCCCCAGAGTGGGATGGGAATGGAGATTTTGCAGTATCCTTCCCCTGCTACGCCCACCGAGCCACACAATGCCCACCAAGCCACGCCCACTGAACCGGTGGTAAAAAAAAATGGATTTCACCACTGCACTATACTGATTACATTTTAAACATTTAAAAATTTAATTTTACCTTAAAATTTAAGATGCTGATATTGAACCTAAAATTGAAAACAACTTGAAAATTTCTTGATTTTATGATATTGCAAATTCTGGTTTTGAACTTTGAAGCCATAGTTACATATTTAAATGGTTGAGTTCCAACTCGTCATCAACAGATCTCAATTGTTGAAATTTAAAAAAAAGTTCTAATGCAAATGGAAGCCACTCTAATGAACAGTGAAAAATGAGTTTGATCAGCCAATGCTTCATTCTATAGAAATTAAAGTAACTAATTCTTAACACTGTCATGTATCTTTACAAAGGTAAAATTTTATTTAGCATCTGTTTAATCGCTGCTACAAAGACTACAATGCTGCTAAGATTAATGGGCATGTGTGTTATTATTCTTTCTGCATCTTCATTTACTTGGTAGATGAAGACAAAGCAAGAAATATTTAAAATGATCTTTAAAAAAAGAAATGAAATGATGTTACCTAAGTTATGGAAACTTGAAAAATGAACAATGGGAAATGCATAAATTCTTTGACCAATCAGATCAAGCAGGATGGGGGATGCTGCAGATCCTGTCAGCCAAAGAATGGTGCCTGGCAGGGACTAGAAGACAAGCTTTTTCTGCAGCAGCCCCGGTTCTATGGAACTTTCCCTTTGGAGATCAGAATGGTTCCCCTGTTCGCTTTTCGTAAGGCCTTAAAAACCTGGCTATGTTTCCCAAGCCTGGAATGTAGAATGTGCCAAAAGCCCCATTTCCTGGCTATATGGCTAATGGGCCAAATATCTTGATTGTATATCTTGAATGGATTATTTTAATGGTTTTTTTTTTTTTACTAGTTTTACTGTTTTTACTGCTTTAAAATGTTTTTCTTTAATTCTTAATTGTAATATATTTTATGAATCGTTAAGTTGCCCAGAGTCATTAACTGAGGTGGGCAGCCATAGAAATTGAACAAACAAACAAATGTTTTTGTTGTGATAGGTCGTGGTACACCAATCTGTTCATCACCATAAATCCCATTCCTTTGTAATTTTTTCCCACAGAAAACTCAGTTTAATTAATAGCACTCAGTGCTGCACAAGCTATCACAAATATTCATTGGCTCCCTTATTAGCAGTGTTAGTTTGCAACTAAATAGTCACCAAGGCTATGCATTTTTTTTTCTTTGCTAGATGCTTGCCTTTAGAATGCAACTATTGCTCAACAATACGGAGGAAGAAGTCCACACCATAAAGCAAACTGGCTTATGAGTAAACAAAAGCTTAATATTTGTATAGCTGTTTATTCAGCTATAACTTTCAGTAGCTATAGATAGTAACAAGTTTCAGTGTTAGGTAATCTGAAATTATCTGACATCCATTATTTTGTATCATGGATTTTGTTCATAAATGATTTCTTGAAGAGCTTTACAGTTTTCTTGATATATTTTTAAGTTCTAAATCATACCAACTACTTTTTCTCTATAACTACTAGGCCAATCACATTATTGTTTCAGTTGGACTTCAGTTATCTTCCAGAATTGCTGTTAAAATATGGGTGGGACTTCAGAAAGGTTCCAAAACTGCCCTTTAGATTCAACTAATTTTACCTGAACTTGCCAGCCTGAACAACTTTTTAATCTTTAGAACTAAGCAGCTTTTTAATCTTCTCAAACAGATCCCTTATTCCTAAGTATTACCTTAAGTGAAGAAATGCCTTGACATTATTATTGTATTCAACTTATTTGTACTTCTAAACTATCACTGACAGTATTTGAAAATTCACAGAATAAAATTGCTAATCAAGTTAGTTAAAAAAAAAAGACAGCTTTAGTCAAGCAATGAGAAAATGTCAGTGGGAAATCACCAATTAATTATCCATAATTCTCAATGGCACTCAAAGATCATTTGTTAGTAATACTTAAGAAATGAAAAATAAACTATTTTATAAAGGAAGAACATTATTAAAATTAAAAGTATAATTATCAAATACAACCATTGGGATGGAGAATATTGATCACATTAATGCTTTTGTTTTGTCAGCTCATAAATAACTGAAATGGTGATTAAAAAAATCGGCAAAAATCTTCTAGGTTTCAGAATGTTATGAATTGTTCAAAAGAGCATGAAAAATTACGCAATCTTACCTTACCCACATGGGATACTTCATGCACCAAAGGATTGTGTGCAGCATTCAAATACCTTTTTTCTCCATCTCACTTATTATTTGCATGGGATATTTGAAAAACAACCTCTATATTTTGAACAATGATTGTTGTTTACGCAACAATCTTTGAAGAGCAAAGTTGATGTTAAATGTCACCCTATATCAAACTTGGCATTTTGGACAAGAATATGTGATTGGATTTCAGTAGATCTCATAGACATTTTCCTTGGAGTTGAAGATGAGGATTGAAAGAATTACACAGAATTACAAAATTAATCTTGGTCAATCCAATCTGTAGTAAATTATTTCAAATAGCACATTTAATACATGTGCATTAATAGAAGTTTAAGTATCTATGTCAAAACTATCTAGTACTTTAATAGCAATAGCACTTAGACTTATATACTGCTTCATAGTGCTTTTACAGCCCTCTCTACGTGGTTTACAGAGTCAGCATATTGCCCCCAACAATCTGGGTCATCATTTTACCCACCTCGGAATGATGGAAGGCTGAGTCAACCTTGAGCCGGTGTGATTTGAACTGCTGAACTTCAGCTAGCAGTCTGCTGAAGTAGCCTGCCACCTCGACTCTTTAAAAGGGCTCTATGACAATTTGCCATGGCCAACTCACCATGGCCAACTTACTCTGGCCAACTTGCCATGGCCAACTTGTTATGGCCAAATTGCCACAGCCAACTTGCCACAGCCAACTCACCACAGCTCAACTCACCATCGTCAACCAATCATGAGACAATTCTCTGTGGGACAAGAGTTACACTAATATCAAAGAAATTGTGAAGTAGAATAATTTTTAAAAAGGATGCAAAAGAAGGGACAGAATGAAATGTGAATGACAAAAATTAAAATATTTTTATTTGTTTTAAATAATTAAATTGAATTGTTAAATTGTCCCACAACGAGTTGTCCCGCGGTGAGTTAGTTGTGGCAAGTTGTCCTGCAGTAAGTTGACCATGGTGAATTGGCCATGGTGACATGGCTATAGCCAGTTGGGTGTGGCAAGTTGTCCCATTTTAAAATCAGTATTTCAGTGAACAGGAAGACACAATATTAAGGTTTCTAGAGCCCATTTCTTAGCCTTCAATTGATCTGGGATTGTGACAAAATGAGGGGAGAAAGAAAAACTAATGTACAGAAATCTCCTCTCCTCTCTGTTTTTATTTTTTGCAAAGAAAGTTTTCTCTCTGTGTAACATTACTCTGAGGAGAGGTAGTCTCTGAAACCTTTTTCTACCTTTACTCATGTTGAATTACAATCTTTGGGAGACAATCATTCCAAGGTATTTCCAATCTGCATTTCAAATAAACTGCATGACTAAAAAGCAAAAATGATGCCATGCCCTACAATACTGCCTAGATAATTACAACGTTTGTGATTTGGTGAACTGTAAAGGTACTTTTAAAAACATTTTTAAAGCGATTTCATAGAGAATAAGGGTGATGGCTAGATTTTCTCCTTTAAAGTACAGTACAATAAGCCCCCATTCTGTCAATGCTGGGGTCAAAAGAAATTAATTTTCTTGATAATGCAATATTTATGAGTGCATATTTTTATTTTGACTTCCATGCCTTCTTAGTTCATGGAAGACATATTTCCTCAATTCAAAAAACAATTCAAGGTGAAATCGTTATTGCGAATGAATATACAGTGTGTGGAAATTTCTAGGAATTAATAAAGCTTATTTTAGGACAAGTTTACTCACCTACATATGTACACACACACGCACACGCACACACGTGCATTGAGGTCAATAGTACCTTTTGGATCTTTCGAAAGGTAGGATCAGTTCCAATACTTTCGCAGAATATTTTGCAATGGCTATATAACATGACATAACATTTGAACTAGTTTTTCAAGTTTTACATTTTGCTATGTTCAGAAGAGATGGGCAGCATAAAAATAAATAAATAAAATCTCAGGAAGAACCCCATTACAAAAGGCAAGCATCACAGAGAACGTATGCTTCTCTAAAAATCTGTTCCTTAAAAAATGACACTGTTTAATTGATGGAAGTCAGAGCATGCCCCCTCGGCCTGCTCATACCAGGAGGGCCATGGGAGTCAGGCAGTCTTTTAAACAACTAGTTCCCATGCCGTGTAGGGATTTATTGATTATAGCTATAAATTCAACAGCTGTTCGACTTGAATCTGGATGCATGCTGGCAATCAGTGAAGCTCACAATGCAGAGGTGTCACATGCTGATCACTGCTTGCACCCATGCATTCTGAACAGGGGTGGGTTCTACTTACCTTCGCTACTGGCTCGCAATGGGAGCACGTGTGAGTGTGCACTTGCTTTGCTTATGCACTGCGCTTCTGTGCATGCGCAGAGCACCCGTGATGATGTCCGGGAGGGTGAGCGGAGCCTCCTGCCGCATTTATTACCGGTTCTAAGAACCGGACAGAACCAGTAGGAACCCATTGCTGATTCTGAACCAGTTGAAATATCTAAGTGCCTTCAAGGATGGGCTCATGTAGAAATCATTCCAATATTCCAGCTGTTGAGGTTACAGAAAGATGAGTGATTTCCTGAGAGGCTAATGGACCCATGGAGGGATACAGTTAGTGCACAACAGGTAGCTATGCAAAGGGCCTCTTGTCCACTGCTAACATCTGCTGTATGAGCAGGAGCTGGAAATTCAAGTGGACTTCCAGGTTGCTCACCACTCCTGACTAGGGAAATGCGACTCCATCCAGGAGTGGAAATGTGAAATCCCCAGATATGAACAATCCCAATAGTTACAGCCACTCAGCACTGGAAGGACTGAGCTGGAGTTGGTTTCTTCCCATTCATATTATCATAACCTCCAAGCACTAAAACAGAACTTCAACAGCCCAACTTGGCTGGCTTGGAGTTGAATGGTATAATTGGCTATTATCAGCATACCGATGATCTATTTATCTATCTATCTTCGGTCTTACATTTGGACACTTTTTAAAAAAAGTTTTGTTTTTTTTAGAAATGTGATTCCTGTTTCAAAGAATCATTTCAAAATACTTGCTGAAATTTAGAACAAGCATTTGCAGCTCAGAAACATGGTGGCATCATTGGAAGTTATTATACACAGTATTTCTAATTACTAATACTGAAGGGTCATAAAAGTGGATCATCTCTAGGAAAATACAGAAAAGAATAAACTTGACAAGTGGTCCTCAACTTTTTTGGCTCCATGGAGCGGCAGCAGAAGTGGCAGTGGTGGTGGCAGGAGGGGAGGAAATGGTTTTGTGTGTGCTACCTAGGTCCCACACTTGTACAAATGGAGCTTCATGTGCTTGTCTACAGTTTGCACAGCCAGTTTCCAATGGGCATGGACTGGTAGTGGTCCATGGCCCAAAGGCCGGGGACCAGTGGTGAAATCCAATTTTTTTTACTACCAGTTCTGTGGGGGTAGCTTGATGGGCGTGATGTGGCTTGATGGGTGTGGCTTGGTGGGCATGGCAGGGGAAGGATACTGAAAAATCTCCATTCCCACCCCACTCCTGGGGGAAGGATATTGCAAAATCTTCATTCCCATTCCACTCTGGGGCTAGCCAGAGGTGGTATTTTCCAGTTCTCCAAACTACTCAAAATTTCTGCTACTGGTTCTCCAGAACCTGCTGGATTTCACCCCTGCTGGGGACCCCTGAACTAGACTGCTTAGACCTTCTATGGTAGAAAACTATATTCAGAGACTTCTGAAAGTGAAGGAATGTAAAACATCCCATTATGCATTCCATTCAAATGGAAATAAAGTCACTAGATAGTTTAAAGATCCCATGATTTTTCTGCATATGAAACTGGTGCTCAGGAAATTATCTTGTTAATTTGCTATTCAACATTCTATATTGACATTCTTTCATTCTTTATAGATCTGAGTGATTATATTGAATTCTATATTTTTCTTGGTTTGGGGACTGACTTGGAATAATACTTGAATGTATTATTGAGTATTACAATTTATATGAAAATAATACATTCATAACCTTGGCATTACCATTCCTTATATAAAGAAATCAGTCTTCTGCCAACACAACACTGTTGATTTTCTAAAATAAGATTCTTAACAAATGGTTTCATTTGTTCATATTTAAGAATGGTCAGAACAAAACTCAATGCTTTTACATATAATTTCTTCTCTGTTTTTAACAGCTGGAAAGCTTTGGGAAATTAATTAGGAAAGTTTTAAAATAGGCTCTTTTCTGAATGTTCTCTGAATCAGCTTTTTCTTTAAAAAGTTACGTATTTAATTACATTAATTTTAACTTCAATAGTTATTTGACATTATATGTGCTGAATAAAAAAATCCTTCCCTTTAAAATAACTCAGTATGAGCCTCATTACAAACCAGTTTTTTTCCTTCCACAATTATAGCTAAATCTATCACAATGAATTGTATTGACAGGACTGCTAAAATGTGCTTAATTTGCTTTGTTCTCTCATCCAACATTAGGGCAAAAATTACTTACAGCTCCTTTCAGCCCAGTTTTGGACTGGCTGGATGATCCATCATCATCAGTTTTTAAATCTATTTTCTTTCATTTTTACTGAAAGCTTTTCTCTCAGAACTGAAGCTAACAAGCCAAATCAAGTTGCCAGATTTCATATTATTTAAGGTACTTTTGAGCAAAGTGAAGTTCAACTTTTCAGATTGCCATAAATGATGGGTCTTTGCTTTGAGTTAGTGTCAGATGCTTGCCCTGACTTTCTTCTCCTTACATTTAGCATTTTAGGGTTATGTGAAAGGCTACTTCATGCCCTACCCTGTTGCAAAGAAAGATATATCTGTGCAAATATTTACACCCAAAATGTCATCAGCTTCTTTATAGTCTCAAAGTTCTTTATTATATTATACAATGACCTGGAAACAAATGCTTCAAATCCTGTTTGTAGTTAAAAAAAAAAGATATATGCAGTTCCTTGTTTTGGAAACCTGGATTAATTGTGCAATTGTCATGGGGTGGCATGATGGTTCAGTGGTTAAAGAGGCTGTGCTTATCAGCTGGAAAGCTGATAGTCCAGGTATGAGATCCAAGTACCAAGCAATGGGATGAGTTCCCATTATTACTTGCCCTAGCTCCTGCTAACCTAGCAGTTTGAAAGCAAGCAAATGTGAGTAGATAAATAGGTACACTTACTGTGGTTACTGTGTTCCATATTTCATGCTGGCCACATGATGATGGAAGCATATCTCAGACAATGCAGGCTTTCTTGGTTGAGAATTGGAGATGAGCACACCCATTTGATTCTGTCGTGACTGAACAGGGGAAACCTTTAAATCTTTAATATATGGATCTGTTCTTGGACTGAAAGTAGTCATCCAGTGCCAAACAAAACATACACTAACACACATTTTAAAAAAAACAGACTGACAATTTGGTTGGGACATAGCAAACAGTTATTTTCCTTTGTCCCTCAAAATAGATGGACAATAACTCTGATTTGCTGGTATGGTAGAAAAGGGCACTCTTTCTATGCATTATGGGACAACATAACTTTCTATGAATTACAGGTTTTTTCATACAGGTCTTCCACTTGCATTTGTACATTTGATAAAACACTGACTATTGTTGTGGCTTGCCCGCGTCCTGAGCAGTGGGCCATGAATCCAGATGACCAAGAGCCGACTGAGATATGGAACTATCATCCTGTTCCACTGGCACCTGAGTACGATAGAGAGGAGGACTCAGTGCCAGAAGAAGACAATCAACCAGGGACTTCTGCAGTTCCTCAGTTGGAATTGAGTGATAGAGAGAAAGAAGAGGATGACAGACAAACAGAGATTTTTACATATCCTCAGTTGGGGCTGAGTGATTCAGAAGAGGAAAATGAGGGACCTCTGATGGATGCTAGGACACGCAGGGCAGCTAGGAGGCAGAAGTGGCTGAGGAGGAAGAAGTTGACCTGGAAGTAGAATTGCAAACTCACTGGCCATGCCCGAGGGATTTTCAGGCATCAGAAGAATATTGGCTGAAGCTGGAAACATCTTAATTCTTATCTTGGAATTATGTGATGGTTTATTTTACTTTCTGGGCTTTTTGCCAAATGAGCTAATTTTGTTGCTTTGAAGACATGAATTCGGACCAAAGTTATATCAGAATATTGGCACGAAGGGCTAGGTCACTATTTGTGTTTATGAACTTAAAATATATAATTCTTAGAACCTTTTTATATAGTAAAAGCTATATTACTTGTTAAGGGTGGTGTGTGCATCGTTTCAGAAGGATTACCGGAAGTGGGACACAACACAGTGGGAGTGGGAGTAACTGAATTCCTGTTGCCTTCCCCATTGAGTTTCCTTGTAGGAAACTGACAGGAAATATCAGAAATCTCCCTACCCAGCAGGCAGGTAAGTGACTGCTGCTGGGTGGGGGAAGGAGAGAGGGATTTCATAACATTGAAAATAAAGATCACGTGATCACAGCAGCAGTCCAGCAATGCTGAAGTAGCCAGTAGCCACAACTTTTCCAAATTTAATTCCCTCAGCAGTCATGGATTCTGGATTTCATTCTGCAAATTAGCCAATTTGAGGTATCTTGGTTCAAAAACTGTTGCCCTATGATGCACTGTTTTGTCCAATTAAAGTTCATGACTATGAGAGTTTAAGTAGTATGTAGATAGTAAGCAACAAAGAGTGTAAAGCTATCATTGCTCTGAAGACCAGATATTTGCTATTAGTATTAGACACAGACAAGGTGAACAAAGTTATGGGCCAAGATTTCATAGATCTAAACTGATTTTCTGTCAGCCAAGCTTATTTTGCTTTATGTGTTGGGTGTGTGTGAGGGGTGCCTTTACATCAGTACTGACTCTTAGTGATGGCCTGGAAAAATCACTGTAGTTTTTTTTGCAAGATTTTGGAAGGGGTTTTCATTGCCTCTTTCCTAAGACTGTGAGAGAATGACTCACCCCAAAGTCACTCAGCTGGCTTTGTGGCTAGTCCAGCAAAATGGGACTAGAACTCAGTCTTCTGGTTTCTAGCCTGATGCCTCAACCACTACACCAGACTGTCTCTATTCTATGGGGCAGGGGTAATGGAAAGCAATTTGTCTTCTGTTATAAAAGGGCATCTACTATTCTAGTATCAGTGAAACAGGAGATTAAAATGGTCATGATTGTATGCTGTATTTAGATGTGAGGTACATTAATCAGGTATTTGTTTATACTTGTACAGTTTCTAAATAAATATTTGATCATAGGCTGCATAGACCAGTAGTGAAATCCATTTTTTTTTACTACCGGTTCTGTCGGTATGGCTTGGTAAGTGTGGTGTGGCTTGGTGGGCGTGGCATGGAAAGGATACTGCAAAAACTCCATTCCCACCCCACTCCAGGGGAAGGATAGTGTAAAATCCCCATTCCCTCCCCACTCCTGGGGAAAGGATTTTGAAAAATCTTCTTTCCCATCCCACTCTGGGGCCTGCCAGAGGTGGTATTTGCCAGTTCTCCGAACTGCTCAAAATTTCCACTACCGGTTCTCCAGAACCTGTCAGAACCTGCTGGATTTCACCCCTGGCATAGACCCACTTTTTCTTCTCTATTTTTTAAAAACTGAGCATGTATACAAAAAACAACATCAAGAATAAACATCTGTATATTGGACCGAGAGTTTCAGCTCTTCAGTTCTGATTACTCTGTAGGTGTCCTGAATACCCTTCACCGAACACATGTGATTGTTAGCTTGCATAAAAACAGGCCATTCTGAATATTGGTTTAACCATGATGTATATTTGTGATCCAAGTACTTCAAAAATCAAAGAGAATGACTTTTCTTTGCACCGTTCCTTATCTCTGTCACAATATGAATGAATTAACATTGTGCTATCTTTTGCTTTCTGTTTCATCTGAGGCAACAGAGTAGGAATGAATTCATTTTATTCCGTTGTCACTTCTCATTTCTGTCTTTGTCAAGAGAATGAATTATAGCAGCACTGTAATGCCAATTCCTTTTGTTACAGAGTTTCATTTTGTGAGACAAGCATAGTAATCAGAATGGAGAATTGTGTATAAAAAATGGAGACCATTCTTATGACACTGTAAAGGTGTATGTTACACTGAAATATCTAGGGCAAGACAAGTGAGAAAGATTAATGCACATATTATGCTAACAATTAAACCTATCCTACATTCATTGTAGTAACGTGTATGCATGCAAATAAATAGCTTTATGCTTTTTGCTTAGAAATGTGACAAGACAGTGTCAAAAAGAATTATTATTCTGTAATGTGTCCTGCTCAGTGATGCTACTTATAAATACAGTAAACCCGAGATTGCAGTTAATGTTTTATCACTGGTGGAAGCCTGTTTGCTCCAGCAAAGTTTGATCCATCAACAGAACGGATAGACAGATTACTTTTCAGTAATCTTCAGTAATTTTCAGTTTTGGTCACCACGATTTAAAAAAGGCAGGTTGGCCCCTTCCCTCCCTTCCTCCATTCCTGATCCAGCCTTCTGCTGCTAAACAGGCAGGTAGGCCCCTTCCCTCCCTTCCTCCATTCCTGATCCAGCCTTCTGCTGCTAAACAGGCAGGTAGGCCCCTTCCCTCCCTT
>JANHFK010002304.1:158202-169992 GCA_036250565.1 Sibynophis collaris | reverse complement strand
CCAACCTTGGGAACTTTAAGACTTGTGGACTTCAACTTTCAGAATTCTGGGAGTTGAAGTCCACATGTCTTAAAGTTGCCATGGTTGGAGACCCCTGGTCTTGAACAATAATAAGGAAGAAGCTACCCTCACTTGGCATGGGGGAGAGTGTTAGGTCGGTGTCACAGCAGAGAACCTTGCCTCCTAGGACCCATTAATGAGTGGGGTGGGGTGGGGTGTTTGCTGGTATATGGGACCTGTAGCATGCTTTCTATGCCAGATCTGATGAGGTAATTGAGGAGATGAGGTCCCTCAGATAACCTGGTCCCATGTCATGAAAGGATTAAAAAAATTAAAATCTTGAATTGGACCCAGAAGCAGACTGCAACCAAAGCAGCTTGCATCACAAAGGTCTGCATGTGCTGTTCTGCAAGCACAGATACCTGCCCACGCCACTGCTGTCTGCACCAGTTGAAGCTCCCAGATACAATTACGGTAGTCCAATCTGGAGGTAACAAGAGAATGAATGACTGACACAGGCTTATTTGAAAAACTGAAAGTGAATTATGCCAAATCTGTCAGTTGGCAAGGTTTTTGGCATGCTCAAATTCATTTCATTTTCTGTTTGTTTACTTTAAACAGATTTGAAACTAAGAGTTGTATAAAAAAATACTCCACTCTGAAGACATTAGACGATAGATCTATTTTTCAAGGTGAATGAACGGGTTATCTGATCTTCTGCTTCTCTTAAGGTATTTGTAGCCAAACAACTATTTCTAAAAAACAAACAAACAAACAAACAAACAAACAAACAAACAAACAAAACAACAACAACAAAAACCTCATATCAAACTCAACAGACTAAATACCAATTATTTGATTCCATTATTGATTTGCCATCTTCTTCAGATGGAAAACTAGTTGGTCACCAAAAACACAAAGTCTTTCTAATATTCCTACTTCTCTAGCAATTACAAAGTTTGTCCTTTGTGGTCACATTATAAACACAATGACATTTCACTGAACTGTTGGTCTGCTGAGTAATGTTTGGGGAAACCACCACCATGGCAATGCACCTCACATAGTACAAATCCTGCTAAAGTAAAACAACAGAACCAAAAAATCAAACCAAAAACAATTCAAACAGTTCCTCAGAGAAATGGTGGATCTCTTTTATTTAATCTTTTCCAATGCAAAATTATAAGGAATGATTATTGTTTAACAGTTAAAATAACCCTAGCATATCAGGATTGAGCAGGGATCCTTTAACTCTATATTTAAGAAATATTCACCTCCCCCCCCCAATGCCTGCTTTATTAGAATAAGATAATAATAGCTTTACTACACTGTAGAAGATTGTATGCAGTTAGGATTTTTCAACACATACTCATTTGTATTATCAGATCCTACACTAGTGCTCCCCACCATCTGCCCTCTATCTTTATTTGAATATTTTGATTAGGAATACTTGGCTTGGCAGTAGAAGTAGTTCTCAACTTACAACGTTTTGTTTATGACTGAACGAACTTACAACACCACTGAGTTATGACCATTTTTCACATTTATAATTGTTGCAAATGTTGCGTTATCAAAATTTGGATGCTTGGCAACTGGCTCATATTTATGATGGATGCAGTGTCCTGTGGTCATATGATCACCTTTTATGACCTTTCTTAAGACAAGCAACGTCAATAGGGAAGGCAGATTCACTTAACAACTGTGACAAGAAAGGTTGTAAAATGGGGCAAAACTCACTTAATTGAGGTTGTATGTCAAGGAGTATCTGTAACCACATAAGATATTTCATTTTTCCAGAAGGCTGGAAAAATTATCTTATATAATCAATTTCAACTGGTTTGGAGCCATAATTTTTGCACACTTTCTTGTACCTGTTAACCAGCCCAGATAACAGTTTTGGAAACTATCAGTGTAATAATCAGACAGAACTTGATAACAGTAAGAGAACCTGACAGTCTATAGGACACATTTGAATTTGAAACATGTTGGTACAGGTTGTCTGCTAGGAGTTATCCATGGTTCTGAAATACCAGTCTTTTCTGTTGCTTCTGGGTCTTTGTGACCTAACACAAGTAGTTCTCGATTATGATCACAATTTCCATTCCTAAGCAAGGCAGTAGTTACGTGAATTGTGTACAATTTAATGCCCTTTTTTGGTTTGGATATGTTGGCTAGAAATACTTGGCACAACAACATTGCAGTTGTTGTGAATCACACAGTCATTAAGAGAATAGACTTCCCCCATTGATTTTGCCTTTTGGAAACCAGATGGATTGCAAATGGTGATCGCATCATTTTGGAATTCTGCAATTGTCACAAATGCATGTTGGTTGTTGACCACAGAAATTGTGATCATGTGACCATGGGGTTGGGACAGTTATAAATGTGAGGACCAGTTGAAAATCTCTTTTTTCACTGTGCTGCAACTTTGGTGGCTAAACAAATGGCTGTGAATTGAGAAATACTGTATGCAACAGCATGCCAGGATTGTCTGTCAATAATAGTTCCTTTAAGTCCTTATTAAACTCATCTTGAATTATCAATGACAGCACAGTATTAATCCACCTTGTCTCTCTGCTGGTCCTTTTACAACTCTTTATGATGTTTCAACCATCACAGTGTATACAGTCTTGCTTTCACAATATAAGTTCAAAATATCTAAGCTTTAATTCTTAGTGTTACTGTCTAGTTACTGTCTGGTTTTATTGTATCTATTATTTACTGTTTTATTTACTGATGTGTCCTCAACAATTTTCTCTGCTTTCAGATAGTTCTGTTTTCAATGGGTGCATTACTTGGAACACTGACATTTTTTATTTTATTTTCTTGTTCTGCATTCTCATATGGAATATTGTTTTGATCATATATTGTTGGCTTTCATGGTCATCAAAAAAGACCCAGCAAGCAAAGATCTGATTAAGAAAGAAGATCCAAAGAATAGAATTATGTAGAAAAACTACCTCAGAGACCCAAATCAGATTTGCTTGCTTTCTTTAGTTTCAGTTGGAATTTTGCAAAAATAAATTCTTGATTTAAGTACAGTAAACATCAACTCTGCAGGATTCACCATCTTTGTTTGCAACTTATATAGTTAATCTAATTTTGAGATTGCTCATCTATTGATGTGCATGTGTAGAGCTGTCTTTTACATTATTAGAAAAAAGATTTGCTATGAACATAACATTTTCCTGGCAGGACTTTATTAGTCTGTCAGCTGTTTTATTTCATATACTAATAACAAAATTTCCAATTATTCCAAATACTCATTTATTTATTTATTTTATCTCACATATGTTGAGTTTGATATCTTTATTTGGGGTGTAGGTGGATCTTGTATTGACAAGTTGTCACAACTGGGCAAATAATTGTTCAGTAACAGCTTCACTGCATCTATGTATTGATGTTAGCACTCTTGTGTAAATAATTATACAGAATAGAATATAGAATACAGAATAACAAAGTTGGAAGGGATCTTGGAGGTCTTCTAATCCAAACATGTCACATTCAGCTGAGCAGGAGACCCGATATCAGTCTAGACAAATGGCGTCCAATTTCTTTTTAAAAATCTGCAATAATGAGGCTCCAACAATTTTTGGAGGCAAGCTGTTCTATTGATTAATTGTTCTGTCAGGAAATCTCTCCTTAATTCTAGGTTGGATCTCTGATAATCTTCCATCCATTTCTTCTTATCCTGTCCTCAGGCACTTTGGAAAATAGGTCGACCTCTCTTCCTTGTGACACAGCCTTTCAAATATTGGGAGACTGCTATAATGTCACCCCTAGTTCTTCTCTTGTTAGACTAGACTACATAGGAATTATTGAGTCTGTCATCTGTACCTCTATAACTGTCTGGTTTGGTTCTGAAACCCAACAAGATAGACACAGACTTCAGAGGATAATTAGAACTGCAGAAAAACAATTGCTACCAACCTGCCTTCCATTGAGGACCTGTATATTACAGGAGTTAAAAAGAGTGCTGTGAAAATATTTACAGACCCCTCACATCCTGGACATAAATTGTTTCAACTCCTATCCTCAAAACGACGCTATAGAGCACTGCACATTAGAACAACAAGAAACAAGGACAGTTTTTTCCCAAATACCATAACTCTGCTAAACAAAGAATTCCCTCAACACTGTCAAACTATTTACTAAGGCTGCACTATTATTAATCCTGACATCGTTCCTGTCATCCATCTCCCCCCACTTATGACTGTATGAGTGTAACCTTGTTGCTGGTATCCTTATGATTTATATTGACTGTTTCCTAATATGATTTGATTGCTTATTTGTATCCTATGACTATCATTAAGTGTTGTACTTTATGATTCTTGATGATTGTATCTTTTATTTTATGTACACTGAGAACTTATGCACCAACACAAATTCCTTATGTGTCCAATCACACTTGGCCAATAAAGAATTCTGATTCTGATTTTCTCAAATTCGAGCCACAGCATCTTGTCTGTAAGCTGATGCATTTTTTTCTCTTGTAACTTGGCAACAGGAGATAAGAAAACTCTCCAAGGATGGGGAACAAAGAACATTGAAGTGATATTCCTTTGAGCAATAAACTGGACGGAGAAGCAAGGAGGATATTTTTTGGATATTTTGAAATTAAAAATTGAAAAAACAAACTCCAAACTTTTTTGAAATTAATAAAATGCAAAATTCCTGTAGTGAAAGTGTAATATAGATGTAAATCAAGTTATATCAAAACACTTTCACTACCCAAGAATATGCTGTGACTGTCTTATGAAGAAGCAAAATTTATTCAAAGCAGCAAAATAGATCAAAGGAAAGACATTAGAGACCAGATAAAGTCCAGTAGGGGGTTAAAATAAATTAACATTCAACCAGAGATCAATACTTTTTAGAGATAAAAAGCAAAATAAAACAGAAAACTTGAAAAGCATAGTTAAAACTCAGCCGTACGTAAAAAAATGAACTCCCAAGAGGAAAGATTGGGGACCTGGCTTTCCATTATAATCTTCCAGATTTGTCTTCCCAGGTGGGTTCACTATTGTGAAAGACATCTTGGATCATTCCTAAAAGCTGCAATTCAAATCCAGGAAGCAGCGTTGCCAAAGAAGCAGCTCTGGCAGCAAAGTCAGCAGATCGTCAGCAGGAGAGAAAAGTCTTCCTACTTTCCTACACTAAAGTATTTATTTAAGAAATTTAAAATGGATAATTACACAGTATTAACATTCTGATTTTAAATAGTGTATGTTTATCTAAACAATAGGATTTTTTTTCATGTCAATTCATTACTTAAATATCCTACATTCAAGGAGTTCAGACTTTACAAATACAAATACTGGACAACTACAAGTGGCAATTAATGATATTCATAAAAATGGAAAGTTTGCCTGGAATTTTTTGCAGTCGATCATATGCGGCAACTGTAAAGTATAAGCAAAATGAAATGCTATGGCCATGGAATAGTTGAAAATAAAACAATAACTTGCAGTGTCACTCATATCTTCTTTTCTAAAGAAAAGAAAATGTTCCAGAAGATTTTGTAAAGCAGGCACATTTCATAGCTCAAGCACAGGGACACAGAGCAAGTCAACAAGTTGGGGAAAGGACATCTCCCATGGTATCAAACCTTTTATTCAGTGCAACCTTGAATAAACTTCCATGATCAAAGGCCACAGCTTTGACAGTAGAACTTACCAAATGGAAGCAATGGAAGACCTTTGTTAAAAGCAATGCAAACCTGAATTGATGCTGCAGAATTCTGTTGTGCTTCTATTTCATTTCAACATTTGTAAGCCACATTTTTTAAAACAATGGCTTGCTTATTTTAACCAAAAAAGTATCCCTAGGGGTCTAATTCTGGGGAGTCTATCTTGAATTCAAAGACCACTTAGTTACTGTCTCTAGAAGCAGCATTTAACAAGTAGTAGTGTGCTATCGGAGGAAGCAGATATTAAAGGCCATTAAAGAGCAACAGTACAAACGTCAGACAAGCCAGAATCATGAATCAGAGACTGAAATGCTAGAAAATATCATTGGGGGAAAGAAAAAAGTAACTAAAGATGCAAAATATTCCTTGGAATGAACTAGAAGCAATGCAAAAGTGATGCTGTCATATTAATAAACTTTGTGCTGCCTATTTCTAGATAGGGTATAATCTATGATTATTAGTAGAAAGTGACGCTGGCTAAATTTTCTGTCACAGTTATCAATATAACTTTGGATATTGATTATATTGATATTGGAAAATCAAGTGTGGCGAAAATAGATGTACTTCAGGCAGGGGTGAAATCCAACAGGTTCTGACAGGTTCTGGAGAATGGTTGTGGAAATTTTGAGTAGTTCAGAGACCAGCAAATACCACCTCTGGCTGGCCCCAGAGTGGGGTGGGAATGGAGATTTTGCAGTATTCTTCCCCAGGAGTGGGGAGGGAACGGAGATTTTGCAGTATTCTTCCCCTGCCATGCCCACCAAGTCATGCCACACCCACCAAGCCACGCCCACAGAACCGGTAGTAAAAAAAATTGGATTTCACCACGGACTTCAGGTAATAAGTCTAAAGTCTGGCTGGCACAAGAAGGAATGAAAGCTGTTCAGTTCACATTCAATGAGTGGCAACAGATCAACTCCAACATTCTAGAATGAAAGTGAATGGTCTGGTTGTCTCCTTGCAATAACAGCTGTCAATATACCTTACCAAAAAATATTAGTCTTTTTTCAAATCATTCCACTTTCACCGCTTTTATTTTTGTTTGGAGTCTAATTCATACTGTTCTTCACTTCTTTTCCTTTAGGGGGTTGTGTAGTCTTAGTAGATAGAGACACCATTGTTTGGGTTGGGAATTAAGAGTGGGCTGGATCAGCGGTGAAATGCACTTAACTTCGCTACTGGTTCAGGAATATGAGCATGTGCGCCTCTTCTGCGCATGGTCAGAGGGTAAAAAATGGGACATAATGACATCCTGGTGGGTGGGCGGAGCCTCCTGCCACCGGTACTACCGGTTCTCATGAGCCAGATAGATCTGGCAAGATTTTACCACTGGGCTGGATAGAGAACACCAGTATTTGCCAGAGCTGTGAGTTATAGACCAGGAAGTTGTAAGGTCTGAGGATGGTGAAACAGGTACAAAAAGAACCATTATGCAAATATTCATGAATTTTATTGGTATGCCTACCATGAAGTCTGACAAAACTAAAATGATACTTTGGAAGATGCAAGATGCAAATTAATTCCCTAGAAACCTATACTATTGCCTTCATGGGTTGCATTTCAGCAAAAGCTTCCATTGTTATTTTTTTTTCCAAGCTTGAAAGAGAAAGAAAGAAAGAAAGAAAGAAAGAAAGAAAGAAAGAAAGAAAGAAAGAAAGAAAGAAAGAAAGACACACACACACAGAGAGAGAGAGAGAGAGAGAGAGCTTTACTAGGAAAAGTCTTCTCTTGATATCTTCATTAGGGTTTAAATGTGGAGGCTACAAATAGCAGAAGACAGGATTTTGCAGGGAAAGGCAGAGTATTCTCATTTTTTTACTCACATCTAAAAAAAAAGAATATGTAAATATCATTTTTTTCCTGCATAACTGAGGCATTATATTGGTGGCAACCAAAATAGGTTTACACTGCATTGTGATAAATCAGTGAATGATGGACATATTCTCTCCCTCCTGGCTTTTCCACTGAAAGCAATGAGAGGGATTTATTTACTTTCTCTGAAGTTATCACTCAGCAAAAACTGATTGTAAACATTTTTCCAAGAAAGGAAAATTAGCTGCAATAGATCAGGTTCTGCTTTTCTACCAAACTGAATTCAAAACTGAACTGCAGGGGAAGAAAATCAGAACAGTCCAGCTCATACAAAATATCTCAACTTGATTTTTGAGGTCCATAATTCTAGAAGTAACTCTATTCAATAGGATCAATTCACCTAATACACAGTGCTTTATGAGCTTGTTGGGGTTCTTCAGTTTTGGGAAAGTAAAAAGTCTGCTCCATGTAACCTAGATTTATAGATTTCATTTGGATTAAACTATTATTCTTTATGAAGGGCAAATTCCTTGAACTGTGACCATGATCGCTGAACAAATTTATTTGCAATGGAAATCTACTGAAAAATGCAAATTACATTGGTTGTTTGCAAGACAATATTATCTTTTCTAATAAATATATCTTTTAAATTATGTAATTAGATGTGCTTCTTTTTGAATACATTATATTTCAAGAGAAAATGTTTAATTAATATGCTGCAGTTCAATATTTGACTTTTGTCATTCTCTGTAACATATAATTACAAAGTAACAAACTAATTACAATTATGGCATTGATCAGTATTGTATAATTCACATCTTCATTTGTAATGAAAATAAGCATTTGCAGAAGACACAGGTAAAAGTTTTTTTTTTCTCTTACAATTTCATTTTTGATTTAGCATAGAGACTTGTAAATTCAATACGTGCAAAGTGCAAGATGTTTAAAGCATGGATAAAAATATATTAGAGATACTGTAGTATCCAAATACAAATCAATAGAGATCAAAAAATGAAAGAGAGAAACAAAAAAGAGAATATTGCAATTCCTTTCACTGGTTGCTAATGTAAAACTGATTTGCATATATATTTACACATATGTTTTATTTATTTATTTTTCAAATTTTGAAACCCCCCAAGCTCCCTCGCAGAGGGACTTGGTATAAATGCACTGCATTTTTATAGCGATTGAATTGAATAATTGAAGCTTGCACATTTCAGATGCATGAGAACATCATGTGGAATAAAAGAACCCAAGAAGGCCATCACAGCAATGTAACTGAAGCCTGACCCTTGTATATATGTCACAAGAACAGGGGCAAGGCTTCAATTGCCTTGCTAACAGTGTCATGCTGGTATTTTTTTAATTTCTCCCCTTCCCAGTGAATGCTGATATTCGAGAAGAAAGAAATGTCACAAGCAATTAAAGAAACAAAAAGAACTACCTAATATTTGAATCGCATATAGGAAAGTGTGCCCAGTACTGTTGGGCATTCATGGGTTATCATTAGAGAAATTGACTTTTAGTGTTGTTATTGACATCCAGTTCATGTTTGTCACACATTTCGTGCAGTGGTGAAATCCAAATTTTTTTACTACCGGTTCTGTGGGCGTGGCTTGGTGGGCATGGTGTAGCTTGGTGGGCATGACAGGGGAAGGGTACTGCAAAATCTCCATTCTCTCCCCACTCCTGGAGGAAGGATACTGCAAAATCTCCATTCCCACCCCACTCTGGGGCCAACCAGAGGTGGTATTTGTCGGTTCTCCAAACTACTCAAAGTTTTCACTACCGGTTCTCTAGAACCTGTCAGAACCTGCTGAATTTCACCCCTGATTTCGTGATATTGGATGCTTTCTTTCTCTGCTTGCAGCAAGACACCATCCTTCTTAGAAGGCTTCAGATATTGTAATTTGAGGGTGAGTAGTGTAATTGGGATGTGGGGGAGCTGATTTAAGCAAGACAGTGGAGATTCTCTCTTGGTCTAGAGCTCAGCAGAACAATGGAATGCTTGACATTCAGAAACATTCCAGAGAAAATAAAATGATAACTGCCAGATGGTGGATATTGTGACTGCCCACAGCAAACATAAGGGAAAAGAAAGGGAAACAAAATCAGACTAAAGGGAGGCATAAAATGAAATTCAGCTAACAAAAACAAAGGAAGAGCAAACCCATAAATAACAAAATGAATGTCACTTTAACTAAAACCCCAGGAGGTGGTTTAAACAAGCACATTTTAATAACAAATACCGTGTGTAGATAATACACCAGCAAGCACAAGTCAATGCACAGATTTGGGAACAGCTTAACTTTGGCTTGCCTGCTTCAGTGTATTAATGTATTCCAGTAGCCTGTTAACTCCTTGAAAAGAGTTTAAAAACACAATAAAATGATCTAACTACCCAATGAGCCTCCTTGGCTCCTGGGGATCAATGCAGTACATCTGATTCTAGCCAAGTAACACGCAGAGAAATTATCTTTAAATTACACATAAGCAGGAGAGTTCCTCAACATTCCCCTGCAGTGATAACAGAAAGCAAGGGTGGATTTCTATTCTGCTGGTGTTAATACAATGCAATCGCAGCCAACTAAGTCTTTCAACACAGTGTTATTTCCTGATCAAACTTGACAGCATAATGCAAGCCTAGGACCTCAGTGCTCTGACTTCAGGAAGATTTGGTCCTGTACTGTAGAAACAGTTAGCTTTGTGGAGAAGGCATATCTATAGACAGGAACATCAAGCAACCCAAAGGTTTTTTTTTTAATCAGGCATGCCGTAGTTCCCAGAGCAGTTTTATAAAAAGTTTAGCTCTCTGCTCTAAACTTACTGGGATGCCCAAACCTAGAAATAGATGGAACAATCTACAATCGTTTTCAACTCATGAAATGTGCAATATTGAGTTAAGATGGTTTCCTCCATTTAGTTTTTAGTAATGTAAATGAAGGCAAATACAAAACTATGAGTGAGCCTTGTGACCAAGCATCATTCCTGATGACAATAATTTGGAAAGGTAGAAAGATTTCTTTTGAGGGAGAGGGAAGAAAAAGATTGGCAGATAGTTTGCTGTTGCTGCACTGTTCCTTTTGAGTCTCCCAGATTTTCCTTTTCAGTTGTTCTGTAATGGCATAGCTCTCTTGTATGTACAGCCAGCACATATATTCTCCCTCTTCAGAGACTGTATCAAACTTTCCATTGACTTTTATTTGCCATCATACCCATCCTTCTCTCAATATGTTTGTCAGGATTTTGGGAAGTTAACTAAAACTTAAAGTGATATTTTCCTAGTATAGTTGTCACAGAGAACCCTGTAGCATGATTAATTGAGATGAATGGGATGCAATGACATGATTTCCAGCAATGGAACAATTCTTGGTTATTACCAATATATCTACCTGTACATCTTTTTTTTCTAACACCTTTTCTATGATCCATTAGAAAGACAAGTCTCTTCGCTGATAATGGGGAAGCTTGCAGCTGCTGCTTTCATAAAGTTATTATTCTGAAAACCAACTATTACAATATTATGTTCCAGTTTTTACTTGATTTATTTTTAAAATTATTCTACCTAGAACTTACTAACGAATTAGGCGTTTTTCCCTTGTGAGCAATTATAAGTAATAAATTATATAGTTATACGGGTGGACTCTTCTTTCATTTGGCCCTTAAATTTGTGTGAGCATGTAATTTGAAATGCTGTATGTCAACTTTCAAAGAAAAGTTTTCCCTACAAGTGATATCTCTCTATTGATGGCATGAGAGTATATGGATGTGGTTGTCAAAGAGAAAGGGGGAGGGGAAGTGTCAATAAAAATGCTGAAGATAGAAGGGCAGAGTTAAGTTTGCAATGGTTTTAAACCATTCATTAATGGGTTACAATGAATGTAAGGAAAATGATACATTTATGAAGGGTTTACCAAATATCAATGTGATTTAGTTATGAAACATAGCAAAAGGTGAATGCTAACATGGTAGAATGGACTCTACCTCATCAGATTAGCAGAGATGTCTACTTTTGATTCCTTTCTGTAACAAACTTTCTGTAAATAAGCAGCTTCAAATTATTCATTCGCTGAGGAAAATATCTGCATAACACTTCAGATAACCCTATAGAAGAAGAAGAGGAAGAGTCTGGGGGGTAGAGTCAAGATAGGAATAAGTTTGGAGTATTTATATTCACACAAGCTGCCCTTGAATTCTGTTAACTCTTACATGGTATCAATTTAGTTCTGACTATTACTAGACTATATTTTTGTGTATAGATCTGAGTAATAAATCTTAACTCGAATTTATTG
>JANHFK010002304.1:93063-110460 GCA_036250565.1 Sibynophis collaris | reverse complement strand
AGATTCATCTAATATTACACGGGCCATACCCGAAAATAACCATGAACAACATATACACACACACACACACACACACACACACACACACACATACATACACACACATAAATACATACTTATTTATTTATTTATTTATTTTCATTCATTCATTCATTCAGTGATGCTTATATTGTTTTGTAAGCAATAATCCTGTTCTGATCTGCTGATATTGGGGGAGGGGGAGGGGAGAAATATCAAAGACATTTTTTTAATTGAGATTTTATCTTTTAAAATTCCATTTAAGTCTATCAGCATTATACCAATGGTCTAATGGTATTAATATTAATGGTCTAATATTAAATATGTTTATCTGGATTATGATTTATTTTTCTTTTTACAACCCTTTAATCCCTTTTATTCAGGGTGGAGTCAGGCCAACTGAATATAGAACTGAGAGTTTACTTGCCAGATGCCCTTCATGATGCATACATGGAGTTCACAGGAGATATTTTCTCTTTATGCCCTGATAGAAAAACATCTGTCACTGCCTAGGATTGAACTCTCAATGTTCCTGAAGAGCTCTGGTGGCACAATGATTAGAATGCAGTATTGTAGAGGAGGTGGAGCTAATGTCACAGCAGAATGACAATTCCTCCATGGGTTCTATGGAGGTTTGCCTAATTCTTCCTGTAAGAAAGTTCAAACAGGATGAAGCCACCTCAGAGGGGTGGTGAAGAAGAGAGACAACTCTGTAGAATACAAGGAGTAATTCCTTGGAGGATGCAGGGAAACTCTCAAGCTGGCAGAAAGAAAAGACAGACACTGCATGCCATCCAAGGCTGTGGCAGCTCAACTGTAGGAGAATGGAATGGAAAGAGTGACTGAAAGAACAGTGTGGTGACTGGGTGAGACTCTTTAAAATTGCTAACTTCTGCTAAAATTATGCCTTTAAAAACTGTTTGAGAAGAGGGGGGCTGAAAAGAGGGGGGGTTGTCAATCTTCCACCCCGGCTGTAAATAGATCCAATTTAGAAATTTGAAGCAAGTAGATAATCTTGGATATCAGTGTTAAAAGAAGGAAATCAAATTGGCTAATTTAAAGAACAGTCAATCAGACTTTGTTAAACTTTAACTTTATTTGGGATTGTAAAACTTGGACTCTGGAATATTTAAAAGAAGTAAAAATGGCATTTATGGTGAGGAATAGAACAACAGCAACATCTACTGGCCAAAGGATAACCATAGGGAAAATAGAGAAAGTTAATGGAGAAAGTATGGAATTATTGACCTTGAGACAGCTTATTGGAACATTGTTACAAGACTTAGATAAACTGTTTGCATCTGGAAATTGTTGATCAAATGAAGCATAGAGGAAAGAGTGAAAAGACTCTAGCTCTTGGATTAGATACAGATTCCAGTAACTGAATATCTATACAATTGGAACTGAGAAACAACAGAGGCTGCACAGAAGAAACTTGAAGAACCATAATTTTGCTCCTCTCCCTGGGGACATATAATTGGTTGAATATAATTAGGGGGATTTGGTGGCCCCCTGTGGATTATAATTAACATCTGGGTGGATTACAATATAGAGACTACCACAAAGAAAAGGAAAGAGTAAAAGAACACTCTGATGTACCCCTGTGGATTATAATTATTATTTTTGGTGTTTTGGGGGCCTTTTTGGATTATAATTTGGTGTGTCCCAGTGGATTTTACTCAACTGTCTTGTGGATTACAATACTGAGACAGTTTTAAAGAAGGAAAGAAAGAAGAAAAGAAGGGAAAAAATAACTTGTGTGGGAAAGCCTTTTGGTTTATGGATATTTTGAATTGGTTTGGAATATAAAGTAATTTCAGGTTTGGAACAAGAATTGAAAATAAGAAAGAAACTATTGGATCATATTAGATATATTGGAGATTTGGTCATTTTGTAATATAATAATATTTGATTTATAACATGACACAGTATTACTGACTGTTGGATTACTAAACAATAACTATTTCAAAGATTGGGCTATTATACATTATTAAAATGGCAAGTAATATAAATGCTAGTAAATCAGGGAGGAAATCCCCATCATCAGCATCAATCACCTCATCGGCGGCATCGAGCCTTGTCAATCAATGTTCTATGTTACGGTCTATGTTGAGTCTCTGTTACAGACTGAAAAGCAAAACACCTTTCAATTAGAGATGAAAAATATGATTCAAGCACTACAGGAAATGCTACAAGGAGAGATGATTAAGAACCATGAGGACATGATAGATAGAATGCAAAAGATGGAATTAAAAATGGTAGATAAAATTGATAACATTCAACAAATAATTTCTAAAAATGAACAATGGATCCAGAAAGTGGAAGAAAAGACAGATCAAATGGACAAGAGAATAGATGAGACTGAGAACAGACTTACTAAGGTAGACCAAGATATGGAACAATCTACAATAAAGTTGGAAATGGATAAGACTGAATATTTTTTAAGATTTCAGAATGTTGAGGAGGAGAAAAGGAAAAACGTTGCGGAGAAACTGGTTGAATTACTGGGAGAGGCATTAGAGATGGGACAAGTGAGAAGTGCTCTATAGGATGGAAGAAACTTTCAGAGTATACACAAGTATGCAAGAAGAAATAAGCTCCCCAGAGAGGTGCACATGAGTTTTTCAAAAAAGACAATGAGAGTGGGAATATTCCAAAGAGCAAGAGAGGCACCATTAAAATACAAAGGAAGGAAAATAGTTGTGCTGAAACAAATACCAAAAAAAGTAAGCAGTGGTGAAATCTACTTACCTTCGCTACCAGTTCTGGCGTGCTCCCACACAGGAGCAGCTGGTTAAAAAATGGGACGTAATGATGTTCTGGTGGTTGGGCGGAGCCTCCAGCTGCCAGCGTTACCAGTTTGGGGAACCAGATAGAACCAAGGAGATTTCACCGCTGAGAGTAAGAGATGCAAGGAGAGAATACCAATTCCTGACCAAACAACTGTTAAAACATGATTAATTTCAGATGGCTAATACCTGAAGGAATATTAGTTACCTGGAGGGAGAAAAGACACAGACTTGATACAGTGGAGAGTGCACAACAACGTTATCTGAGGCACAGTGGTCTCCCTCGGCTTGAGGGACCAGTGAAAGAGAGTGAGAGCGATAACACCAAATTTAACACACCTGCTCCCCCTTCACACCTGAGACCTTGTAACACATCATATGACACCAGGGAGGGGAAATGGCAACTTGGGCCCCATTTGGACATTATCACTTAGGAGTGTATTCACTTTTGTTACCAGCAGTTTAGACATTAATGGCTATGTATTGCGTTATTTTGAGGGGACAGCACATTTACACTGTTATACAAGCTGTATATTCAATGCTTTACATTGTAGCCAAGTGTCATTTCTTCACATGAAAAGAGATACTTAAATATTTACAAAATGTGAGGGGGTGTACTCACTTCTGTGATATACTGTATCTGAGGTTCTTGATATTTCTCCTGGCAATCTTAATTCCAATTTGTGATTCTTCTAGCCCCACCTTTCTCATGATGTGCTTTACATATAAGTTAAATAGGTAGGATGACATATACAGGCTTGCCAAACTCCTTTCTCAATTTTGAACCAATCAGTAGTTCCATGTCCAGTTCTCACTGTTGCTTCTTGATATAGGTTTCTCAAGAGACAAATAAGATGGTCTGGTATCAAGTTCTTTAAGAACTTGCTACAATTTGTTGTGATCCACACAATCAAAGGCTTTAGCATAGTCAATGAAGCAGAAGTAGATGTTTTTCTGGAACTCCCTAGCTTTCTCCATGATCCAGCGTATGTTGGCAATTTGATCTCTAGTTCCTCTGCCTCTTTGAAATCCTGCCTGTACTTCTAGTAGTTCTCGATCCACATACTCCTGGAGCCTAGGTTGTAGGATTTTAAGCATAACTTTATTAGCATGTAAAATGAGTGAAATGGTGTGATAGTTTGAACATTCTTTGACATTGCCTTTCTTTGAAATTGGAATGTAAACTGACCTTTTCCAATCCTGTGTCCACTGTTGAGTTTTCCAAATTTGCTGGCAAATTGAGTGTAGCATTTTTACTGCATTGTCTTTTAAGATTTTGAATAGCTCAGCTGGAATACTGTCACCTCTACTAGCTTTGTTGTTGCTCAGATTTTCTAGGGCCCATTTGACTTCACTTTCTAAAATGTCTGGCTCAAGGTCAGTGACCACCCCATTGTGGTTATCAGGGACATTAAGTTCATTCTTGTATAGTTCTTCTGTGTAATTTTGCCATGTCTTCTTAATCTCTTCTGCCTCTGTTAGGTCCCTGCCCTTTTGGTCCTTTATCAGGTTTTATAGTGTCTGCTTTATATTTTTATAGAAAAATGTTATTGCACTATTCTCCTAGAGTGGGATCTGTCTAGGTTTTAATACATCTAGTTTGTATTTTTGTACACTATATTTTAACTGATATTTTATTTAACTCTGCATTATGCCTATGTTTAATCACACAAGAAATCATCATCATAATCATCTCCTTCCTCACATTTCAGTCAAGTAGCTTTTTTTAACCCAATTGTAGATGTTTCCCATTTTATTTAGTTTGTAAGTAGCATTGGATGGTAGGGTTATGTGAATCATCCTCAATGTATTTTGAATTGTTGATTCATATTTGAATATTTAATTCAAATGAAATAATGAGTGTGATCTGAAAAGTTGATCTGATTTAGGAATTTAGTCAAACGGCCTTTCACTAGTAAATATCCACAGTCCTATTGGGATGGAAGTACTACTAAATTCTCTTGTCTGTTATTGAATCAACTTTTTATTCCAACACTATTACTATTCCATAATAGTTTGGGAAGAAAAAATTACAGTTCCTCAACTATTAACCCATTTTTATAGAGTGTTGAAGTAGATGATAGAATAATTTGCCCTCGCAAACCACAGAGCTGCACTTTAAACAATTGGAAATTAGTGTCCTATTACTTCAAAATGAGGCTAATATAAGAAAAAAATCTTTGTGATGTTTAATGCTTCAGAGAATTATTAATAAGATTGTGTAATAATCACCTTCAGTTTCAGATCCAATTTAGAATTTAGGTATTAAATTTTGGACCTAAATCATATTGCCATATTTTGGGCTGATATCTATAGAATTTTTAATTTGACTTTGACAAATTGATCTGTGTTGTAACTGTAACTCTAGTACTTAGATTCGTCAATGATATAAAGAACTACGAATTTTTCAGGCATGGAGTTGGTTAAAACATTAAACATTAAAACATTTACCATACAAAACTAGAACTGCTACTGAATTTGCAGCAATAAGTCAGAGAGAGAGAGAGAGCGAGCGAGAGAGAGAGAGAGAGAGAGAGTGGGAGGGGGGGATGGAGAGAGAGAGAGAAAGAGAGAATATTAAAGTTAATTTTATTTGGTTTCCTTGAACAAAGAAACAAGATTTCAAGCAATAGAGCAAACATTTCTGTTTTAACAAAATTTTGCAGACCCTGTCCCCCCTTTTAATTTTATTATAATAATTACAGTAAAGTATTCCATTAATTTTTATATGTAATTTATGTATATATATATGTGTATGTACTGTATATATCAGTGGTGGGTTCTTACGAGTTCTCCCCGGATCTTGTGAATCGGTAGTATGCGGTGGCAGGAGGCTCCGCCCACCTGCCCCAACGTCATCACAGACACTCTGTGCATGCGCAGAAGAGCCGCACGTGTGTGCAGAAGTGCCACGCGCGTGCTCCTGTTGTGAACCAGTAGCGAGGTAAGTGGAATCCACCCCGGTATATATGTATCCATGTACACACACACACACACACACACACACACACACACACACACACACACACACATACCGTATTGTCCCAAAAATAAGACCCTGTCCTATATTTTTTTGAACCCTGAAATACACGCTTGGCCTTATTGCTATGCGCTCAAAAGCCTGATTGGGCTTATTATCAGTGGATGTCCTATTTTGGAGGAAAAAGGGTTTATACATACACATAAACAACTTGTTAGGAAGGATTGCTATCCACTCCGCTAAGCAGTGCCTATAAAGTTGTTTTTTCCCTTTTTCTTTCCTGCCTTCTTAACATAATAGCATTACACCCACATCAGGTAGAAAGAATGAAGGGTATAATATTTTTGTCCTGTATAATTGCTATTTCATTTCAGTTACTCATTTTAAAATGATTCCCAATCAACTATATTTGTATATTTTCTGTGTCCCATCTACTAAACTGAAACGAATTGGTATACATTACAAATAAAAGCATTTCTCTTATTGCTTAAAAAAAAAAGCTCTGTGTTTTTCCTGTGGAATTGTTTTTAATTGAATGTAAGGAATGAAAGTGAAACAAGATCACCTTCTGAATTTTTGAAAGTCTGTCTGCCACTGCACTAAAAACTTAGAAAGCAGAAAAGAAAGGGGAAGGTTTATTTAACAGGGTGGTAAACCACCCCAATATCCTGTTCACTAGGAATTGCAGAGAGCAGATAATACTGCCTTTACTTTATTTCTCAGAATTAGCAGCTGTCACTGATTCGCACTTTAATCTATATACTTAGCAATAAATGCAACTCATGTGCAAAAACAACTTGGAAACAAAACTCAAGATGAATGCAAGGGTATAACAGTGCGTTGCTATTGAAGCTTTAAGTGAGAAATATTCTAGTAGGGAGAGGGATGGATATTTATCCACCTAGAAGAATTAATTTGTTCAGATTACTTATTTTCTTCCTAGAGGAAATCAAGTTCTTTGTGCATGAAATAACCTTAAATCCTCTTCATATAACATGACAATATCTACAAAGAAATGTACTTCTTACTTGAGATTAATATTTTGCATCTGTTTTGCATGTAGATATAGAAAAACACATGTCTCTGCACCATCTAAGTAGGTACCTATGTATGAAGTCATTCTATGTATGTAGACATTATATGTATTATAAAAGGGAGACACTCACTTTGATGTAGTGGTTAAGGCTTTAAACTATAGACAAAGAGACTGTGAGTTCTAGTCCGATTTTAGATATGAAGCCATCTGGACCAGTCACTCCCTCTTAACCCTAGGGATGAGACAAGGGTAAATTGTGCTAAAAAACACAAACAGCAGGGAGTAGTTGTGAGGACAGGTGTCAATATTGATTCAAGTGGATCCCTTCCCCCCAAAGCACCCTATACATATGCATGAAATATGTATTATATTGTTCTATTTGTTCTGTGTTTCATAGGTTAGTGGGGCTGTTTCACAGTTATACAGGGAAAGTGAACTGTAGCATTTCTGGGCTGATGGTTGATCTGACTAGAAAAAAAAGATTAGGCCTGCTTTGTAATTATGGTGCTAAGCAGGAAATATCAGCACTATTGCCTAAACTAAGGAATTGAAAGAATCTCCTAGAAAAAGGTACCAACAAACCATTTCATATCATTAGCAAGAAAGTGACATGTATGTGTACATTAAATCAACAAGGTTTGAACTCAAATGAGATCAACCAAAAGAAGATTTGATCTTTTATAGAAGGCATGCTAAGCTGATGTGTGTGTACAAACAAGCCTGCCTCATATTTGACATACATGCTTTGGAACATATACTTCAATTTGGTATTTAAGATTTCTTTGATCCTAAACCAAATTATTTATTTTTTACTCTTGAAAAATTATAATGATTAATATATGAAGCCCAGGTATTATACAAGAATGAAAGAACTGGAAGATCTTTGAAACTATTTTGTTAGCACTTTCTTCTTTCTTTACTAAGTATCACTGGATGATCTGGAAGCCTGTGGCAGAAGGCACAGAAAATGACAGGCTGGCTAAGTATCTTTGACAGAATTATTCTAGAAAAAATAAGAGTTGGTAACTTTGAAAAGTGTCTTGCATTCTTCAAAGCTCACATTCTTTATTTCTCTGCCTGTTGTCTTATTCCCCGTGAGCTGTGTGTCATATAAGAGAAGTTTTTCATGTCTTTGTACCTATCCAGAATTATCTGAAAGACATAACTAAGAACAGCTGTCAGGATTAGCATTATTAAGATTGGATATGATGTTTTCACTTCAAGGACAGGGAGAGGAAACCAATGTGGCTGAATGGTTTACATTTTTTGAAACCAGACATGGAAGACCTCCTTTTTCTTTTCAGGAAGGTTGCAACTTCCTTATAAAAAAGATTGATCCTTTTTAAAACGGCTTAATTTCACACTTGGAAATCACATACAGCTGTCAATTTTTCAAATTAATTAATTAATGGTCTGGAATAAATAAAAAGTTAAATCAGCTGCTGGGTAGCTGAACTCTGGTATTGCTTTTGCCAAGGATTCTAATTATATACATTAATGATTCACATGCCATAAAGCTATTCATTTATGCTCATGTTTAATATTATATTTGGTCTTTTTAATGACTTTATTTCTTTCCTACACTGCTATGGTTGAGGTTTGGGACTTTGAGAGAACTCCCAATATGTAACAATAGTTTACTTCCTGTCAGTTATATTATACAACCAGCAGGACAGAAGTTATCATTCAATGTGGCTTTTTTTCCTGCAAACACACCAAAGGTGGGTGTGCCTTCCCCAAATAAGAGTCATTTATTGAGAATTGCCTGGCCCACAATGGGATATCGTGTAGAGGGCTGTATTAGAAAATAAGAATCAATGAGAGTTATGTGTCTCATTGATTGAATAGAATCAGTAGAAAATATTTTTTAGCCAAATATGGATAAAATCTGTTCCTCTCAGTACTGTAAGAACTTGATATAGGAGAAGGAGTGACAGAATTTGGGGGTGGAATGAAAGAGGGATCAGTCTAGAATCCCTATGTGACCACAAGCAAACTAAGTCCACCACCTCCATTGACCCTTATTTAACCCCAAGCAGTTGTTAACTATTAATTGAGAAAGTTCCTGGGAATAGGCATAATTAGCAATAAATTAGTTTAACTGGACCTTCTTTCATACACAGGGTAATATCATCTAGGACAGGGCTGTCAAACTCAAGGCCTGGGGGCTGGGTCCGGCTTGTGGGGTACTTAGATCTGGCCCATGGGGCCACCCTGGAAACAGCAAAGGACCAGCCCACGGTGCTTCTGTCAGCAAAAATGGGTTCCTGAGCTCCGTTTTCAGCTGTCATGGCCTCCTGCAACCCTCTGCCAGTGAAAACAGAGCTTGGGAGCCTGTTTTCGTTGACAGGGTGCTCTGGCCCCCACAGGCACCCCCGACAGGAGTGATGTTGAGCTGGCCACACCCACTTGGCCATGTCCACCCTGGTCCCCAGAGGTCAAACACAACCCTGATGAGGCCCTTAATGAAATTGAGTTTGACACTCCTGATCTAGGAGATCAAAGTTGACTTAGACACAAAAAAATCTCCATTGGTTTATTTTTACACAAAATATCCTGATTAGTGTAAGTGATTGTGGTGCAGGCAGTAGCAGCAGCAGCAAACAGCATGTTAATATCTTTTTTTCAAGGAAAACCAGCATCTAGTTGGCAATGTTGCATATAAAGTGTAGCATTTGAAGAAGCTGCATATAATGGGGGAAACTGCATAAAACAAAATGTGTAATATAGTTACATTACCCAGAACTATTGAAGTAGCATACAAAATTCATATCAAACAGTACTGTATATTAGTGAAACATGCTGAAATTCAACACGACAATTATAGGGTTTGGGAACATTAAAAATTACATTTGGAAGCTAAAAAATTTACAGAGGAGAAGTCACTCCATTTCCACAACCCTAAAAATACCTTCAATTACCTACCAATTAAGCATCTATGAAAAATCATTATATTTAAAAATCCTAGAAATATTCAAACTCTGTAAGTAGAATAGGACAGTTCCAACATCATTCCTATCCAGGTTCACTCATCTTATTTAAGGAGTTTTGTCTCTTATCAGCTTGATAAATTCTGCTTGAACTATTAAAGAGACCAGCATCTCTTCTATCTCCCCATCCCCCACCCCTTTCATTATTCTTAATGTGTTTGAGCTATTTTTGTTTAAGGCTGTGAAATCAAAAGCAATATGTCAACTTTGACATATAGCATATATATATTGATCCATGTTTGCATTATTTTGTTCACCATTATTTAAAAAAAAGAAATGAAGAGAAATGAAAAATATACTGGAAACAGTTCTTTGTTATTTCTACAGTATGACAAAATATTTGACTATTTATTCCCAAATTGGCTCGTTGAAAGTGCTAAAAACCCTGTAAAAACCCTTGCTAATTAGGGTTGCTTTCAAGATAAGATTACAGTACAGCATGCTTATGTCTGAGGGTGTGCATGGGTGGCTGGGTAATTGGGTGGCTTAGATGTTTATAAGTTTGTGCATGCAGAATCAGAAAAATTCAAATCCTATAAATATTTTATAAATAAATCATCTTATCATGATTCTTCTGATTTATTATTTGAATTGATTAAGATTAAGCAATGCGAGGTGGCTATTTTAGACAGGAGATTATGGAATGAAGATGGGAAAAGAAGGGAAGGATAGAAGTACTGTACATGCCATTATGTATAGTATAAAATTCCCATAATACCAAGGACCAGTTTGCTAAACTGACTGTGGATTCTCCCACATTTATCCTCTGTCCTGGTAGTATCAACCCTTAGAGGGTAGTCCAGACATGAATCACCAGTTATAAGGTTGCAATACAGTTGCACCTTGTTCCCTTATCTTTACAATCCAAGAAATTTGAAAGAACCATTTCTGAGAAGTTTGCAATGCCTCTATTCCTTTTGGAGGCTCATCTGTCTCTTACTATTTGTTACTCCTTCTCTTGTCTTTTAAGGATATTCTCAAAACTATTACAGATAGACTTAGGACCAACCAGATTCCTTGAGGTTCTCATGCCTCATTTTATTTCATCATCTTTTGCAGCAAAAGTTGCCCCGAATGTAGCCTTTCATTCCAGTCATTGGGCCATTAATTCTGAAATAAAAAGTTGATGCTCAAAACTGTCTGTTTGACAATGTTTGTTTCATAAAATGGATTTATAAATGATATTATTAAACAGAATATTCTTGCTCTTTCTCTTTCTCCATCAATGTAGAAACACAAAATATTACAAGAATGATGTGCTTCTCCTTTTGGTTCCCTACAGACATTCACTAGATAAGCAAATACAGTAACATGATTCTTGTCTTTGAATCCTATAAATTCAGTTATCCTAGAAGAAAGTCAAGAAAATATATTGGTGCAGACAACTATTTAAATCAATTAACATTTCACCACAGGGCTATATGTACAAGATATTATCATTCCTCTTAACTGCAACGACAGTGTGGTTGACCTTTTTTTTGTATTAAACAAATATACAGAGAGAGAGAGAGATGGAGAAATCCATCATACAATTCTTCTTGTAAGAATCTCACCTGGTAAACATGGTGTCCTCAAGCTCATATGAACTAGATCTATATTGATTTAATATGGATGCTCTAGGAAGCAAAAATCATACTTAATTCTTCAATCCCTTTTACAATTTAAATTTACCAGTAGTAGCTCATATCTTATGTTCTATGCAACTGTATTGAGCAATGGATCTTAGCAAGACAGGCAGAAACATACAGCTGTGGATTTCTCACTTAGATATTACCAATAATCTGTATTGAGAAGCTGTACAGATGTAGTAACCACCTTTTCAAATAAATAGTACAATTATGAAAAGTGAGGATGCTAATTGGTTGATTCAAGCTATATAGTTAATTCCAGATTTATTCAAGTTATATAGCTAGTTCCAGATTTAGTACAAAGAAGTCCTTGATCCAGGAACCAAACTGATTAGAAATTTAAAAAAGGATATACTCATTTGCCTACACAGCTCCTCATCTAGTCATTAATATAATACTTGCATTCTTAACACTGCTATTGGGAAAGGAATGAAGATCTTCGTTCTATCACTTTTTCAAATCCTCTTTTGTATCCCATTGCTATAAATCACCTTCTCATTCTCATTATTTGTGCTAATAAGTTTCCAAGTAAAAATGACATTGGAAGAAAGATTGTATTCATTTTTTCTTTGACATTTTACTTTTGCATTAGTACTCATTTTATTACTACTTCCACAACCATTATCATTCTTCCCTATAATTTCTACATACGATTGCATACACATTGAAAAGTTCAAATGAATATGAACAGGTTATTTTTTCCACTTATCTATCACCTTTCTGTTGGGTGCTTTAAATTAAGTTTAAGTTCATAGGAAGGATCAATAGAAATCAAATTATATCAAAGAAGTTATTCTCTTCTTTGACTTCTGTATGTGACATTTGGCTTAAATAAAAATGGAGCCTTGGCACTGGGAAGATTTACCTTTTAAATTAAAATAGATTCTGGTTAACTAGAGGAATAGAACTCAGTAGTTCAGATAGAATAAGCATTTGCTGTAATGGACTATTCTTCTTTTTTGTTGAAACAGCACTTAAATACTAAGGGTCATGTAATGCATAACATTGTCACAGAATGCAATGATCATCAATGAAAGAAGGTTTATATGGCCTCATGGATGAAATTTTTTTCATTGTCACTTGGTTCAGATAACAAAATTAGAATCAACGTAGCTGGAAGTAAAAGGTCATTAAACCAAAATCAGAAGATTATGATAATCATTTTATACATTCAAAAACTTCTGGCTAGCCGTTGTTGGAACTCAAGTGGTGAATTAGACAAGAAAATTATTATTATTTTATTTCTTTGTTTCTCCTCTAGAGAAATGTATTTCAGTTCATTTTCAGGTAGTGTACTTGAAGTTTAGCTAAGCTATTTTCTTGACTAAAAGGTGATTTTTTTTTCTGCATGTACCCTTGAATCATAAACCAGCCAACCACATTTTAACTGAATGTGTTATACAAATCTGGCAAATCTAATTTATTTATTGTGATTCAATATGACATGTGAACTGAGACAATTGGATTCACTGAGACAGTTATGGTTAACTGCAGATAGGCATTGTGTGTGAAAACAGCTGATAAATTGACTGTTTCCTTTTTGATCAATATTCCAATATGAAACAACGGCAATTACCCATATGCCTAGAATAAAATATGGAGATATTTTTCATTCTATGGAATGCTATGGCTATTAAAAGAAAATTTATCTCCTCTGGCTTATCAACTTCATCATATATGTCCATATCTCTTATGGGATATTCTGGGAATTCTGTACAGAGACCCTATAGGAATGCAGAAAAGAGACAGGGAAGCTATGTTCAGTTAAAGTAATAGAAGTCTAGTGATAAAACAGATCCTAGTAATTTTTATTCCAAAGCATACCATGGGAAAATAAACCATTTTCTAAGTCATAATCAGTAAACACTCAAGGCTAAAAATGAGGTAATACTTCTCCTCAAAAGCACTTTCTTTGCATTGTTACTATTACTGAGCTCTGAAAATTATAAGTGTGTTTTTGATGAAATACTCCAGAAATCATAATACATTTCCATCCCAACAGTCATAGTGGTTATATCTGATTAAAGGCTGTGTGCAAAAAAGTCAAGAGAAATTTCCAGGCCACCATAGCAATAATTTTGAAAGCTTCTAATCTACTGTATATTTCAGGGGTATATTTACCATATGGTTGCCCCTTTATTTAATTTCAACTTTTTTGAACAGGTATTCCAAGCACAACACCCTATTCAGCCAACCATAGATTTATTGCTTTCTTTTCCCCTATATATTAATATTTTACTGTATATCCAATCAAATGAAGATTTGTGACAGCTTTTGAAACTGGAAGGATTTGCTTTTGGACCGTAGTTGGGTTAGGGACAGCTTTATCCAAAGCCAGGTAATCTCCTTTCTAAAGAAACTTTGAATTGAGTTGTTGGAGGCAAACTAATGCTGTATTGCCTTAGCTGAAATGCTGGCTTTGTGGATTAAGAAATGAAAGAAACCTCAAATTCCTTTTAAGTTTTTTCAATATTCAGGAGACATAAACATAAATAAATATGTAGTAAGCTTGTGTAACACTAGCTTAGTGAAAGGCAGTGATCAACATAAATATGAAAGTTTCAAGGAATTTTAGAAAGTTTTTGTCTTATTCTCTATGATTTTAATCCTATCAAGCAACAAATCCTGATTATATGACATATCAATCCTACCTGCTAAAATGATCATATCTGCTTATGTAAAAGTGTGTTTGTCATTGCCACAGACATATTTAGGTATGTAATGTAATTAAGTACAAACACAATTATAGAATTTTCATCTACATCTTAGGCTTCTTGTAAGTTTATGCACACAGAAAAAATTATGAGGCAAATGGGTAATAGGGGAGAGCTGACAAATTATAGGCCAATCAGCTTAATGTCCATTCCAGACAAACTGGTAGAAATAAATGATTAAGTACCAGCAGAACAAGACTCATTGAAAGAGAAACAGCATGGATCCACAAATCCTACCTTGCTAAATCTTTAAAGTTTTTTTTCAGAGTGTCAGCAAGCAGATGGATTATAAACTTGGATTTTCAGAAACCCTTTGACAATGTTCTTCATCAGTGGCTTTAGGGATAAGGGGAGATGACCTCTTATGAATTGCTAACTGGTTAAAAACAGAAAGCAAAAAGTTGTAGGAGCTGCACCAGGAAGCCCCAGAGGAACTGGTGAGAGTTTTCCCTGGGATTTCACATTCACTCCCAGTACTTTATTATTTGGATTACACCTGCTTGGATTGAAAGCAAAATCTCTATTGCTTTCCAGCCCAGAATTGATGGGGTCTCCTCCCTGGAGTGTTTAGATTCCAGCCTTTAGTTATTTCTTAAAGTGAACTGGGATTAAGTTTTTCTGGCCTGTATAATACTACTCTACTCTGTTGCTCCCACTTTCGGAGACACTCTTCATGACCAGGAGGAGTAGATGTGAAGTAATTGGAGATGCTTTTAGATGAGAATCAGAGATAGCTGGGAGGATGGATTAAGCCCCGTACAACTTTCAAGTGAGAGATGGGATATTGAACCAGAATGTTTCTTATTGGGACTGACCCTAACTATTGGGTAGACAATTAGAAAATTGGAAATTTGTTTTTATATATAACTACTGCAAGATTATTCTTTGCACAACAATGGAAAGTCTGAAATTGTGATGGAATGTATCCTTGCAGGAGGAGTGGGAAGACATTTGACAACACAGAGCTTTCTCAGAAAGTGTCCCAGATTAAGAGACTGTGCAGTCCTGAGCTGGAAGGGAGTGAAGTTCAGGGGAGCCACACCCTAGCATTTCCCAAGATATAGTCTACTAGGTTAGAATAGGGGTGGACTTTTACGACCTGTGGACTTCAACTGTCAGACTTCCCAAGTAAGCATGAGAGTTGAAGTCCACAGTTGTAAAGGGGCCATCGTTATCCACTCCTGGGTTAGAAAGTTATAGCTTTGGTCTGGTGAGATTCAGTCAATTAGGTGTAAGCAAATAAAGGATTGGATCTTGTTATCATGTCTATGGGGTTGGGACTGACAGAAATATCCACAACATAGGAATGGCTTGCGAAGATGACAGAATTAGTAGAAATGCCAAAATTGTTTGGCTAATTGAAGAGAAATAATTCTATTTATTAGTGATTAGAAACTCCTTATAAACTTTTTGCTAAAAGAAAAAATGAACTTGTGATTTATAGGTTTGATGATTAGACAGGGTAGGAAAAAATATGTTGTAATCTCAGAGAGAGGGGGCAATATATAAATATACTTTTAACTGTTGCTAAGGAGACAAGAAATTACATCTTTATAACTTTTTCTTTTTGTGTGTGGTTTAGTTCTTTCTTTACACTTAGTTCACCTTTTCTGTGTTCTTATTTCTTTCAAAATTTGTATTATTTGTATTATATATAGAGGGAGAGAGTTGAAACATTGAAAAGAATCAGCCAAATTGAGAGCTAGGTTGACACTTCAAGAGCAATATTCAGTCTGCCTGAAAAGTTATTCAGTAAAGAGTTTTTAAAACTTTCTCTGTTTTAATGCTAGTTGGACAGATTCTTCTCCATGTGAGTTTATGGGATATACTTTTAAATCTAATTGGTCTGTAAAGCTATGAGGATGGTCACAGGTTTTGTATCTATGGAAGATAGGTTAGCAATCCCAGTGATAATGGTGACAAGATTTGGAGTTGGCAGACCATAATAGAGGAAGGAAAAAATAGAAATGTAAGAACTGTTTCCCATTCTGATGGACTTGCAGCTGCAGCTTCTTTTTAATAGGATAGTTTACCTAAAGTGTTTATCAGCTTGTTTAAACAAGTAATTCTTTTCAAGTTCTAGTTGTTATCTGCTCCATATAATTAGTCCTAAGAATTTTCTTTGACCTACAGCATGTCAAAATGGGTGCCCTACTATGTGGATGAACTACTAAATTGGGGAGGAAGATGGCTGCAATACAGGTGGAAGAATTCAGTGAAAATCCAATAAGGCACAGCATAAATCCCATATGAATGCTTATGCTAGGGTAGTGGTGGTGAGGATGATGATGATGATGATGATGAAGAAGAAGAAGAAGAAGAAGAAGAAGAAGAAGAAGAAGAAGAAGAAGAAGAAGAAGAAGAAGAAGAAGAAGAAGAATCAAGAACCAACAACTTCAGATGTTGTTCTATTCTGCTTTGGGTTGACCTGGAGGATCAGCAGCATTATTTGGGAAAGACAGAGATCTGTCTTACATAATCTACTATGGGGGGAAAAGAAATTTGTTAACAATGTGCATCTACACACATGCAGACACAGAATGAACAAAATCTGCACCATAAATTAGACATAAAATAGATATAAAAGCCTGTTAAATTTACAAGAGAATTAGTGCAGAGTTTTTTTAAAAAATTATACCCCTTTACAGTAATATTATTCAAATGCCATTTTTAATTTTTTATCAGCAGGGAACAAAACTTACAGCATTAGGATGTTATGAGGACATTACACCTGCCAGATTTCATAGTATTCAGCAGAAGTTTGGTTTCAAGAGGCAATGTTTTGACTAGCACTTGCTGGCTTGGTAGGGATACATGTAAGTCTGGTTGATCCACTTGATGGAGTGTCTCACTTTGAAAGATGTGTCATTCTGCCTCCATGAAGTGGAAAGGTGGGCCCAGTTGTCTTAATCAGCTGCTTCACTTTGACTGGATCCACCTTTAATGAATAACATGAAATACTGGAGCAGTTTTGCAGGTTAGAAGCAGGTATCATTCTGGTTCACAGAGGTGCTTTAATGGGACATTTCAAAATTCTACCCTTTATCAGCACACACACACACACACACCTGTCCTTAGTCTAACTGCTGACATGAAATACTGAAGTCAGTGTCTAATAGATGTACACAGCGACATACATGTCCCTCATTAGTGCTGAGATTGGTTGGGGGAAAATGCTGCTTCCAAGGATGAAAACACAGCATATTATTTCTCCTTACACAATTAAGAAAAATAGATTGTGA
>JANHFK010002304.1:78212-90779 GCA_036250565.1 Sibynophis collaris | reverse complement strand
AAAGACTGAGTTCCCTGACAATAAATTGATACATCATACCAGACCTGATTTTGATTTAGCAAGAGTAATCTGTGACTTCGCTCCTATCTTTTATGAGGGAAGGTGGGCTAATGAGAAATAGTAGTTTTTACCAAACCTGTGTTTTTCCATTACATCATTAATTTATTTGCTAAACGTTTGCTAGTCATCTTTTGGATACATACTAAAGAGAACTAGGAATAAAAAGATTCACACAAAGCTACCCCAAGCAGCATTTTAACTTCCCGTGAATGTGGTGACCAATGTGACCAGCAAACACTGAAGAAGGCACAGTCGCTAAAGAAGCATCTCTGGTAGGTATGTAACTGGTTTCTGTGAGAACACATTGGTATGTTCTGTCCATGTGGACTCTGTTATGACAGACAGTTGAAATATGCAAAATCCATGAGGGCTTATATTTCTCTAGCAAAATTCTAAAGAACAGCAGCAACCATTATATTTATTTATGAGAAATGTGTCTGGAAAATAATGCACATTTATAAACCTGCTTACAAAACCATCATTCTTCAAAGAAAATTATGTGGAAAAACCAGAGTACTTCCCTAATATAAGCAGCAAAATAGACAGGTTTTATATTGATATCTCTGCCTTCATTCCTGTTAAATGCTTAACAATTCAGAAATATTCCTGAGATAGAGTGCTATAGTTTAACTACACTTAAGAACCTCTCAATGAAATGTTTGAAAAATGAGAGGGACTCAAGTTAAAGATCAGTCTGCAACCAACATTGTTGATGGCATTTCTGCTTCTACATGTACTGTAAGTTCTTTAGCCATGCAATTTGGGGTAAATGGATATTGTTCATGATGGCAACAGGAATTATTTTTTAAAAATCCATTCAGAAATATCCAAGGTCTATAGCAGCATTTCTCAATCTTGGCAATTTTAGGATGGGTGAACTTCAACTCCCAGAATTTCCCAGCCACTAGAATGCCAAATGTTAAAGGTTAAAGTTGTCAAGATTAAGAAACACTGGTCTTCACTATGGGGAAGTTCTCATGATGTAATGCTATCTGTGTGAGTGAAAATATTGTATTTGAAGTAGATTTGAACAATTGCAATGCTATTCACATTGCCATTAGTTTAATCCCAAATTAAGTGTCTGAAAAGAATTATGACCCTGAGAGTTCTATAAACTAAAGTGTGTGTTAGCATTGCTTGTTCATATTTTGTCCTGTTCAGTTGTGGAAATATAATATTCTCCCAATGGGCCTCAGCAAATCTAGTTGGGAAACAAAGTCGGGCTCATAAAATACAAGCTTCTCATTGTGTTTTTGGTTCTTAAAAAATATCTGAGCAAGTTCAAAAGGAAAAAGAAAAGAGCCTTAGGCACAGACAATGTTATGACAGTCTCTTACATAACACAGAAACAAAAAAATAAATCAGAAAAATAAACTCTTCGACTAATTCCAGAAAAAAGTTGAACCCATAAATTTGTGCAAAAGCAAACTATTTGGGGTTCTACTATCATCAAAGGCAACTTATGCTTGCTTGTGTTTTGCTACAGTATGGTGCCATGAACTGTGGGGAGGAAGGAGGAAGAAAAGCAAAGGGGGAAATGAAAGTAAATTCTGCATCTCTTTGAGAAGCTGTTTCAAGGTCATCCCACTTACTAACTGCATACCTTCTTGTACATGGACTGATTGGTACAAAAACATCCTGCCTGAACTTGACTGGTCACATGGGGTAGGTGATGGGAGGTAGCTAAGGGGTGGGAAGATTAAATTTAGGACTTTGGGCACATGATTCTCAGTACTGGCTATGCACTCACTACTGCAATACACATGACTTATAATAAAACTATGCCTTTCTCAACAAGTGGAGCCAAGGATCATTTCTACTGAGAAGTTTAAGCGATAGCAGGTCTGACATTACATATCAGTAATAATAACCACTGCACTTACAGGTAAGAAAATTACATTTTTTGAGAAAGATGAGGTCATTACATAATTCCATTATTTCCTTTCTTTCTTTCTTTTGTAATCTACTGTAACCTTGATTGTTCCTTAGTCTACATTCTTCAAAATGCTTTATAAGGATGAATCTGTAGCAATGTTGATCCATGAAATGGAAAGTGTCATTGTATTATTACAGAAAGTTTTTATCAGTCTGAATATATGTAGACTTCTGGAAATATCGAAATAATCTATGGTGAATGGTATTGTTCCCAGTATTTATATCTAATATCTTTAGCATACAGCATTCTATCAACTGAACTTGAAATTCATCTACTACTGCTATTAAGCAACATTTTGCTTTCTCATAAACAGATTAATTTCAAATTTCCAGTTAAATCCCAAGAAATCATTTGTTAATCCCCTTCATACACAGAATGAGAGACATTATTTTACTAATTCAAAAAAGAAATGTAAATCATCTTTCCTTCAAATGCTGGTCAAGCCATTATCTCTCTGCTACCTGATCAACCCTTTGTTTTCAATTGAAATTGATCAAAAAGATCTGTGCATTCCTTCTGGTGCATTCATTTGGAATACGCATAGGAGTTGCCAGTGGTGTGGAATTACAAAAAACAAATGATAAGACTTAAATTAGCTTTTAAACAGAAGATTGGTAAAGGACTTTCTCACCTTATAATCAAGCTGACAAGATGACAAATTTTGATACATGTGTAGTGAATGTTTTGTGTGCCCCTTATAGCTTCAAAAATCTAAATACGCAACTTACATTTATGTCAGACTTTTAACAGCACAGAGTATGGAAACATTAAACTTGCAAGATACGTTAAACTAAGTTTAGAGAATATTCAACATCAAACAGTGTTTCCAAGCTAAGGAAATTTCAGACCGAAGGTTCCTCGGTTAAAATCAGATATTACACAGACTTGTTATATAGAACGAATTTTATTTCCTTACGATATGAAAGAGTTTAAGATGGAATGTTTAGCTTGTTATACCGAGTCATTTTCAGGTCATAGGTTTCTGTGTGGGATTCTAAGAATACCCATTTTTATTCTCAAAATAAATTATCATTTTAGAGGTTTTTTTAACCCATGCTTAAGGAAGGCATAAAAGATAGGTCAAGTTTAACTAACAAGGGTTTGTCTTCCCCTATTTATTTCACCTTAATTAACCCTTAAACATATTAACAAACCATATATTAAAATAAATGTATAGAAAAATAACTGCTTATTGAAGAAATCCAAATTATACGTATTATTCTACAGCAGTGCTAATGGTTTAATCAAACTATTAATCAGAATAGTGTTTTTTCCTAAGCCCAGGACTGTGTATACGTGTGTGAGGGACTTTTTTTTCTTTTACACAATCAAAGCCTTTGATCTTCTTTAATGCAGGAGGATATTTGCTTTATTGTCTGGGAAGTGATTTTGGTTCTGAAAATAACCAACTCTTGAAAGATGAGTACTCTCAAAAATGAAGATGGGAAGAAAAAGGTTTTCTCATTCCCATTGATCAAAATGACGCAGTTTCCTGCAGGTTATGGGCAATAAAAAATGGTTTGCAGAATGCTCTGAAATATATTAATGTGGTGCCGGGCAAGTGTGCAACATTGTATTAAGATAGCACCCCATAGCGTGACTTTTATTTCTTTGCAAAAGTGATTACCTAATGTAGTAGGATTTCTGAAAAATAATTAATGTTATAGAAATCAGGAAAGGATCACAAAGGAGACCATTCTCTGATAAATAAATATTGGGGCTGTTTAGTAGTCTGTATGGGTTTTTTATCTTAGAACTTCCACATTGAAATTGAATAAAGGATGTAATGATTTAACATCTAGTTAAGGAGAAGATATTAAAGTTATCATGTTATAATACTGATTTACAGGATTAGTTCCAAGATAATAAATGTAACTTAATAAGTCAATACATATTTTTCTTATGTCTGAACTGATTATATGAAACAAAATGAATAAAATATAGGGCCACATTGTTATCACAGGCTAGTTCACAGTTGTTATCAATACTGGTCCAGCTTTTTTTTTTTTTAAGAAGCTTGTAATTAACCTGAAAATTCATTACAACAGGATAGTAATGAATTGGAGTGCCATAAAGATGGATTAGATAACTTTATGGAGTCTTGTTAAGGATCAGGCTTAATGTCTCATCTAGATTAGGAGCCGAAAGTCTCCAAATACTAATTATAGAAGAACAATCTCTTTGTGCATTCATCCTCAAACGGGGGTGTCCAATCTTGGCAACTTCAATACCTACAGGTTTCAACTCCCAGAATTTCCCAGCTAGCATAGATGGCTGGGGAATTCTGGGAGTTGAGGTCCATAGGTCTTAAAGTTACCAAGGTCAGGCACCTCTGTCCTCATCTGGTTGCCACTGGAATTTGTTTAATGCTTCAATGGCTGTTGACCTGATAGAACAGAACTAAATCTATCAAATGTAAACAGCAATACAACTAATTCACTGGTCAGGAGAAACTATTCCTGCTACAAATACCAGGGAATGTTCTTTCTATTAGCAGCAGGAAACCATGGGGACTATGTTGCTAAAAATGCACAGAGGAATTAAACTACCATCCTCAAATCCCTCAAGACAAAAGATTGGCATCATATACCTGTATACTCAAACTATTTAAAGGCACTGGCCAGTGCCCATCTATAAGGAAGATGGACAGTTATGAAGTTTGAAATATAGAGCCAGTAGCATGACTTGTTTATGTGCCCAACTTTTCCAACTTTGCATCGTTAGAACTTGTTCAATCCAGATTTCTAAGATTGGCTGCTCATCTCAAAATGTGTCTTTAATTTCCACTCTGAGCCTAGAGGCAGATGTCATGAAAGGGGAGACTAACGTGTGGGTGACCATACTCAACTATTGGCTCAAGGTATCCTTTTTGCCCTTGGTCTCATCTCATTAATTAATAAGGATGATTTTGAATTCAAATGGAAAAAGACAGTGGCAACTAAAATTCTTAGGCTTCTTCCCAGGCCTTCTACTCAACATGGGATACGTCCAGGCCAAAACTGTTGTTCAACAGTGTATGGTGGACGCAGGGTGCCAGTTGGACCTAGCAGATCCTCAACCTTTATTACCAGTGAACCAACAGATACTGTCTCTGTGGACACACAGAAACAACATGGGTGCCTCCAGTGCTTACATTATGGAGCCACTTGTACTAACCTCATTCCATTGCTGCATAAGCACCCAGAGCACAGAGATCAATTATATACTTCCTAATGCTTGCTGCATTAATCGTCCTACAATCTACACTATAATATTCTGCACATCAGCTGCTTCAAATCTGTCTTGAAACCTATGTTTTAAGTCAGCCTTCACTAGCATTTAATTTGTTAATTAAGAGTGTTTTGTATTCTGATAGATTTAGTTACCCATATATAAATGTTTATGTTCCCCTGCATTAATTTAATGTTTTTATTTTTCTCTAGAGATTTTTAGACTTTTCTTACATACATACAGTACATACATACATATATATATATGTATGTACTTTCTTTTTTAAATGTATTTTTAGTGCTTTTGAATCTCACTAAACTTTCATTTTTATATCTTTTAGTTTTTTAAAAAAAAATTGTCTGTGTTCTGTACTTCTTATGTTGGTCTCTGACTGTAATAAAGATTTGATTGCTCACTGGTCTTTTTTTAAAAAAAATGTGAGAAGCTTAATGATGATACTCCAGCCATCACTCTTATTGCATGTTACAATGTCATCCCACATACTGATTTTTGCAGTCCAGAAAAGAACAAAACAAGTTATACAAATCACAATATATTTGGTGGAGAACACTGCATTTCTTTTTAGAATCATATTTTATATTGGTATATTATACTGTATTGCCTTGAGGTTGGCATATAATCCTTTCCTCTTCTCTCTCCTTATTATTGCAAATAATGTACAGTATAATCAACTCATTTGCTGCCTGCATGCCATATTACATTTAAAAAGAGAGCTTGAATTCTGCACTTGAATCAACAAGACCAATATCCCAATCTTCGGTTAGCCACAAAGCTCAGCTACATAAAAGAGAGTAATTATAATCTCCCTGACTAACCTGCCTCAAAGAGGTTTTATGAAAATAAAGTGAGAACATGAACCAAAAGGGAGCATGTCTGATGCCCTGGGACCATTGGAATTCAATGCATTAATGCCATGTTTTATTAATGGAAGTAATAACTTAAGATCCAATTCCTGCTGGAAGTAGTTTTGAACAATTGCACGTCAATTCAAGACTGCATTTAATTATGCAATTTGCCCAATTGTTCACACTTGAAGAACTAATATTTTATGTTTGGAAATAGAAAAAAGCTAGATATTAGACTCCACCTGCATCCTAAATACATAAAACAATACTCAAGAGCCATTTTACCTAAGAAGGATTTGCATCCTAAAGAATACATTAGGCTCTGCAGAGGTCTCATAATTATCAAACAAAATGCAAGTCTTCATGTTGAGGAAGACTTCTACACCAACACAATTCTGAAAATCAAACTTCCAATTATCATTTTTAAAAGCCTCATAAAATATCATTTTTATTTTATTTTATTATTCAAAATAAAGTTATAAATTAGTTGAATGCCACAGCACAGCAAGCAAAATTGTTTGCCCATAAATTCAGAAACATTTATTACTCCTCATTAGTATGGCATATTTGCTAGTTCCTGCAAGAAAGGAACCATACTTTAACAAAGGAAACAAAAACAACCTGAGAGTAAAATAATTTAGGATGTTGGTATGTTGGAAAACTAAACCTTTACCCCCAATTAAAAACATAATACTCCTATTAAAGAAAGATTCCCTTTAACTGAAGCTATCTGGTCTAGCAACCTACTTCTCATAGTTATAAGTTAATAACCATCCTTGGAATTTCAACTCAGTGGTGGCAACTGTATTTCCCTATAGAAATCTTGTAAGAATTGCAGACTTCTTATGACATTTTAAGATTCATCAGAATATTACTTACCAGGGGGCTGGTTCTAAACATCTGGCAGATAACCCGGTACCTAAAAGCAGCTATTCTAGTTACTTTTAGGACTCTCACAACTCATTATTGTTCCTCAGCAATTATTATTAAAGGCAACTGTTATTTATAAAGTTAGAACCATTGAAAGAGGATGTCTTGGGATTCTATACTATACAAGGCATACAGCATGGGTGTCAAACTTGATTGCGTCACGTGACATATTGTGATGTATCATGATGTGTTTTGCTTTTGCAGAGCCAGGGTGGGTGTGACCTGCATGTGATGCATCTGCCCTGCCAGTTTGACAGACCTGGGCTGCCATATACAAAAAGAGAAGTCAGAAAAGATGAAGAGAAAATATCAAAGATACACTACAGTGATTGAGGCCACCAGAAGAGGAAAATCAAAACTTTGTATGTCTCTTGACGCCCAAAGCTGTAAAAGAGGAAGTAAAGAAGAAGAACCATTGAAAGTCTGCATAAATTTGCTTAATCCTAAAAAAAAAAAATAAGCTGGTGAGTATACTTACATTTTGGACCAAGAACTTCAAGGATTAATTGTTCATGTTAGAAACAGTCCTTTTTCTATTTTTGCCAATTGCTTTTATTGGTTTTTCTTGAGTTCTAGTATTTTGCCTGAAGATTGTAGCTATGGTATTCTATACAATGATATTGTAGTCATGGAAAAGGTATCAAAAACGTTGAACAGTTTTATCATTGGCCACGATCAACTTCACTTTTAGCAAAGGCAATAATTGGGATGGAGAAACATAATCAAGGGTTGCCTAGGTAAGCAAAATGTGAAAAAAAAATTGACAGAAATAAGATTTTCTCCATTCCCCAAAGAATGGTCTGTCACCAGAAGTGTAATTCTGCACATCTACTGTGGCAAAGCTAACAATGCCTTAGGCTTCATTCATCTTCTTAGCTTTCACTTCTTTAATATGACTGGCCAAATTAACTCTTTTTCTGTCAGTTATACTTGGCTTGTTAATATAACTGGGAATTAAACTCAGCTGTCAGCCTTCTGAATAAAGGACTCAAGGCTGACCAGTTTAGTAGAAACTCTTGAGTCAAATGTTACTTTTAAATTTTGCATGGCTGTGCAAAACCTTTGTACAGAGGAATTAATGACTGTCAGTCTAACGTTTACAGGCACTGGCCCACATTTACAGTTCTTAAGAAAAAAGGTGAAAAAGGCTATGAATTCCACCTATTCTGTAACCTTTTTTGTAATCTTCTCTCACTGTAACACTGGATCTTACTGTGCCAGCCTGCTTCTTCTGTTATTGCTAAGTAACAAGCATAGAGTATTCACAGCCATCACCCCTTTTTATAAGTGAGTCCTATCCAGAAGGCCTCACGTTTTGCTAATGTATACTGGGCAGCATCACACTCTACTAAAACAAGGAATTATAGGGTTTTCCCAGGAAATAGCAAGCTTCCCACCTGTTTATGCTAACTCTCCAAATGCCCAACAAACTTCAGTGATCAAGGGAACAGAACTACTATATTCCACAAGTCAGTTGGCAATCTTCAATGTTATTGCCAAGTCTGGCATCCCAGAAAAGGAAATTTAAAAGTAAACACTTTTTATAGTATTCATTTTAAAGTTAATGTGAGACAGTTGAGTTTTTTCAGCACAGAATTTCTATAAACATTTTGCTACATGGTTCAAAGTCTACCATGCTGACTCTTTCTCATCCCTACTATTTCTTGTAAAGGAAGCACAGACTGACTATTTTAAATACATATCTGTGGAGTTTTTGCTGCTCCCTGAACTTGTTATTAAGCAAATGCCTCATTTCTCAACTAGATAATATAACCAGTGCACACTGATGATGTTGCCGTAATGAAATGTCTGAATGTAAACAACCAAGTTTGGAAAGCATCAGGAACTTGACATTTCAACACTAAGCTACATACATTCTTTTCTAATAGAAAATACATACCTGCATGCATGCATGTTGCATTGAAATTCTTGAAGATATTCAATTAAAATATTACAGGCTTAATGTCCATTAAAAGGTTTTCTTATCTCTGTAATTTCCATTCCATTCATTAAAATATTAAGAAGTAGGCCTTTTGATGCTAGCTACGAATGGGTTAAAAAAAATCAAATCTTAAAATTCAGAAAGGCTCAAATTGAATGAGTTTATCTTCAGGTGCAATCTTAAATAATTTCTATTCAAACCTTGAACATTTAATTTGAATTAGTATCAAAGTGATAGACATTTATAGGAAGGCATTATGACCCTGACAGTTTTATTTCTGACTGCATACTCAATTTGGTTTGGCTATAGGAAGGCACCTGTTATCAGCCTCTGAAAAAAATCTATTCTTAATTGTGCCACTGAGAAGGGTCCAATTTTAATATGGTCTAAAAGCAAAATATCCTAGAATAGAAAAGTTCATTTTGGGGGGGGGGAGAGTCCAGGGTACAAAGGGAATTTTCAATGTATGTTGTTGTTCTTGCAAAATGGTTGCCATTAATACAAAATAGACTAGCATTTTGCTTTCCTTTCCTTTTTTAGCATAAAAATTTCAGTTTCAGTGAATTCTGCATGTGAAGCAGCTCTCTTAGAAAAACACCATTTAATCCAACTTGATTGGAAAGCATGTGACATGTCTATAACACCAATTTACAAATATGCAGAATGTTTTTTTCAAAAAAAATTATGTTGCATCCAAGAACATCTCTCCTTTTGTAACACAGCTTCCTTGCTTCTTTCTTGCTTATTCTTGGTCAGTTGCCATTCCTGTTACTTCCATTTAAATAGAAGGCTGAAGCAGTTAGTCTGCCTGATCAGATTTACTTTGAATGTACTGCATGGTAGTTTTTCAATCAGGTACTGGATGGCTGCTGCATTTGAAGTGATAGTCAAGCAATTTGGGCCTAATCGAATCATAGTTTTTTAAAAGGGAAGGAAGGAAAAAAGGAAGGAAGGAAGGCTTATTCCATTACCAAATATGCAATCTTTTGCAAATTCACTGTTTCTGTAGATTTAAGTGAAACTGAAAGACCAAGAAGTCTCTTTGCTGTGCATGTCAATTTCCCATGTGTTCATACATAAGCCTAATCTGTCTTGTCTGCAGTCATCTGTACTTCTATTATTTTACAATATGTATATATGACTTCTTCTATCCATGACTTTGATAGCATAGAAGGGAGTGCATACATAAAGGCAATTTTAATTTAGCACATTAAACCAAAGAAAAGTTATAAAATAGATAGTTGCCCATGATTCCTCATTCAGATTTTTAGTAATTTCCAAAAGATAGACATGCTAAAAGCATTTATAGGGAAAACAATCCACAATACTACAGAAAAGAATTACTGCCTCCTGACCCATATTCGTTTTACTTCTCATGGGGAATGGACCTTCAATGGATCCTCTTTTGAAGTCCTTAAAGAAGCCATAATCATGTTAACTAAAGCAATCTTTGATGTGATCTGGGAGTGCACCATATGCGGCTTTATGAGTTATAATCAAGATTTGAATTGTACTATAGCATTTGATTGAAAACTGGTGCAACATCCTATAAGTATGTCATAGCTCTACAATAATGGGTTTTCAAAGATAGAAACCTGGCCACTGTATTCAGTGACCATTGAAAATTTCAAGTGGACAAAGTTTCACTTGGACATATTGCAGTAGTCCAATCAGGATTGGGACCACCACAAAATTATACCTCTAACTCTGGGTAATCCAAAAGGATGACATGGTTGGTAATACTAAATACCATTAAGAAGTTTAATAGAATCAAGAGTGGTGTATTTGTCATTCAGGTCCAACTAATATTTCAATGTATTTTCTCAATGAAAATCATGATTTGAATCAGATTTTGACTGAATTGCATGTCATTTATGTGCCATTACTCTTACAGGATCAAAAACAAGAAAATGTTATTAATTTATGACAGTTTGCATGCCATTTAATCCAACAAGACACAAAGTATATATTTAACAGTTTTCAATGGCTTTGGTTGAGTATTGAATCCCTGCCTTAGTCAACCAACAGTTAAGTTCTATCTTTAACAGAAGATAAATTGTTAAGACACTAAAAACTTCATGAAACTGTTTACAGGTGATGAAAATAAAAAGCAAGCTGTCTAGAATCATCTAATAGGGCAGTATTCAAACTCAGTGAGTGAGTGAGTGAGTGAGTGAGTGAGTGAATTTTAAGTTGTAATCCTTAGCATATTACAGGGCAGTTCAATACGTTGTAAGGCTAGATTTCAATTTACAAAATGCCCTGATCTGTCTCTAGTCCATTTGTGGTTATATCATTGTGATTCAGTCCTGAATATTTAGTGCATGTTGCTTCTCTATAAATGATTAAAAGTAGGGAAATGATAGATATGGAAAACTATTCCACAGGAAGGTTGAAACTATTTGTATATTCATTGACATTAGCTATGATAACAACATCTAGAACGTCTAATTTTGCTTCACCTTTAATAGAGTTACAGAGGCATTTACCTGAACCTCTTCCAAATATTACCCTGTTTTCCCCAAAATAAGATATCCCTTGATAATAAGGCCAATCGGGCTTTTGAGCGCATGGCAATAAGGCCAAGCACTTATTTCAGGGTTCAAAAAAAAAATAAGACAGGGTCTTATTTTAGGGGAAACACGAGTATCATGTTTCCACCAGGTTTTAAATAATGCTGTAGTCCTGATTGTCTAAATAAAGGTAGTCTTAGATTTATGACCATAAGTGAGCCCAAAATTTCTGTTGCTCAACAAGACAATTTTGATTAACTTTTGACCCACTTTACAACCTTTTTTGCCATAGTTATTAAGTAAATCACTGCAGCTGTTAAGTTAGTAACATGGTTGTTAAGTGAATCTGGTTTCCTCATTGAATTTCATTTTCAGAAGGTCATAAACAGTAATCACATGACCCCAGCAACCATCATAAACACAGTTGCCAAGGGATTGAATTTTGATCACATGATCACAGCACTGCTACAATGGTCTTAAGTGTGAAAAATGGCGATGTCACTTTTTTCAGGGATTCTGAACTTTGAACTGTGAACTGTGAACTAAATGAATAGTTGTTCAAGGACTGCCTGTAATGGTTCCTGCATATTGCCACTGCTCCATATCTTCTTTGTTCTCCACAGGAAAGCATGCAGAAGCCTGGATTCTTCATCTCCATCACAATGGTTCTGCTCATATGATTGAAAAGAAGGGAGGACTATAGAATAGTTACCAACATTTTGAACCACTGCTAAGCTGTGAGCAGCTCTTAGATGGACCTGGTCTGTTTTCATTGTCATTCTCTTTGCCAGCTTCCTCCCCCCCCCCCCAAATTTGTGCAGTTCCATTTTGGCTTTGGACAGTTATCCAGCTTATGCAACCCAAACGGTTTTTTACATAATTTCATTCCAACATTCTATTGAATTGGAAAGGAAACAAATGAAAGTGTTTCTTCTCCTTGTTCTCTCATTGAGAAAATGAGGTCTGGCTGGAGAAATAGTTGCTGGCAGGTAATCAAGTAGCAGTTCTCCAACCCAAGTAGCAAGCGAGCATCTATAGGTCCTGTATATCTGCGGGATCGCATCCTGCCACCAAATTCCTCCCACCGACCAGTGCGCTCCCACAGAGAGG
>JANHFK010002304.1:57039-69888 GCA_036250565.1 Sibynophis collaris | reverse complement strand
AAATTAATAGACAATCTATGTATCTTTATATATATAGTATATATAATTTTGATTAAGAATTTGGATTGTAATAATGTTTCATGCAAACTAATCTTAACGAAAAAGGAATAGAAAAAAGAATAAACATTTCAAGGAAAAAGGAAAAATAAAAAGTAAGAATATATTAAAGAAAAATAAATATGTGAAAAGCTAACTTCCATCCTTCATTGCAAAAAGTATAAACAAATTTAGTGACTCTTCACCCCGCCTAAGAACAATTAGTTCTTGCAGTCAAGGCTAGAACTGAAAGATCATCCAATGATTCAAAGTGCAGATTATGCAAAGAAGCAGGGGAAAAACCCAGTAGTCTACATACCTGGTCAATGCAAGAAGAGTGCGCAAACTGAATATGAACAATGGCATAACACAGTTACCAAATGATCCCCTGTCATTTTAACATTTGTAAAAACGATCATGTGCCAGTAACAAAAAAGTGATGGGAACATATAGTTGAAACAGAAATTGAAAATGAGCAGTTTAAAATACTGTGGAACTTCCAAATACAAACTGATAAAGTCTTGGCTCATAACACACCACAATTAGCTGTTATTGAAAAGAAGGATAGCATGGATAACTAGTATGGCAATTCCAGGAGATAATAGAGCAAAAGACAAAGGATTAGAGAAGATCACAAAGTACAGGTAGTCCTGTTCGTTTAGTGACTGTTAGAAGTTACAACAACACAGAAAAAAGTGACTTATTACCATTTTTCACACTTATAACTGTTGCAGCATCCCCATGGTCATATGATCCAAATTCAGATGCTTGGCAACTGGGTCATATTTCTGACAATTGCAGTATCTCGGAATCATGTGATCACTTTTTGCGGCCTTTTGACAAGTAAAGTCAATGGAGAAGCTAGATTCCCTTGACAATCATGTTCCTAACTTAACAACTGCAGCGATTCACTTCATAACTGTGGCAAGAAAGGTGATTAAAATGGGGGCAAAACTCACTTATCAAATGTCTCACTTATTAACAGAATTGAGCTCAACTGTGGTTGTAAATCGAGGATACCTATTTCAAGATCTGAAAATATAAGAGGAAAAACTATGGCATAAACCATCAGTGGTTGTCCCAGTGGTGCAGCTAGTAATCCTTGACTTATGTTCCTGAAAGTCTAGAGGACTTTCCCAAATAGCATTTTGTAGGTTAGAAAAACTCAAGCAATTTTTCCTAGAGAAACCAGGTTGTTTCTCTGTACTTCCATTCCTGATGGAAAGAGAACTGCAGTTCAGTTTAATGAATACTGACAATGCAATTATATTTCTTATATGGCTTGCATATCCCAAGGAACCTGACAAGGAAACAAAAGGTAGTCCTCAGTCCTGTTCCCTATATCATTGTAGAAAAAAAGCAAATGTAAATTGGGGTACCAAGGAATCACAGGAGAAGCATTTCAATGCTCGGTCTTCAAAGGCATTTTTATCTGTTAGTCTTCAAGTGCTGATCGCTGCTTTGTCTCTCCTTGTTTTTAAGAACACTGCATAAATTAGTAGACATTATTAATATTAGCACTGAGTTATCTCCCAAATGTTTTGGAGAATTTGTATTGTAAGAAGTAAAAGAAGGTTTAACTTTATAATTTCTGGACAAAAATATAAGCTGTGACTCAAACACACAGCACTATCTAAGGAAACTTCATTCTTTTATGGATTGTACTGATGAAGGCTGAATGCAGAATTTGAAAGGATTGTGATAGTTCACCAGGGGAGTCAGATAATAAAATGCCTGAGAATGCAAAACCAAGAGAGTGCTAAGTACCTGGCATGACCATAAATATGGAGATGGGTCAGAATTTGATAGACTGATTTAAACTATTACTATATCATTTGTTACTAAAATGATTTTATTTCCTGTAAAATTCTGATTGTGGACTAGATCTAGGGAAAATTTTACACTATTTAGAATTCAACAACCATCTAATCTTGAAAGTTATATGTTTGAGTCTGTCATGTATATAATAAAAATTAGGAGTTTTCAAAAAAGCCAGATTCAAATGTGCAGCAGACTTAAGCTACATAGAAGGAGTTCCTGCACTGTACAAATGCCATACTGTACATTGGGACAAACAAAAGATATAAGATGGGGAAGAGCTGAAAACCAAAATCTTATAATATGCTATCTGGCAAAAAGACATAGGAGAACAACATGAAGTTTGGAGCTAAACAAAAAAACTACTAAAAGTAGTTTCTCTCCACAAATATGGACTATCCAATAAAGAATCAATATTTTGTCAACAGAGCAATAGATAGAGAAATTTAAGTATTAGGTATGTTTGAGTTATATATAAAAAGCCAGGATAAAAAAAAACCTAATAATAATGACAAAAATGACAAACCCAGTGTATATATATTGCTGACTGTGTTACCAACTATTTAAAATCAGTTGCACAGCATTGAAATGAGTAAAAAAAAATCAGCACAGACTGTGTAAGCTTCCTTTTTTTGCCTGTACTCTGCAATTTTTCTTGTCAGAAAATTACTGCCCAATCTGTAGTGAAAACAACATATGGGACAAAATGTTCATAGCATCTAACTATTTTTGTTATTGATTGATTTAAGCAAGAATTAAATCAGACGAGGCAATGCGACGTTATTACACAGTCCTATTGTAATAAGAAGAAAATAAATTGTGGGAAAGATATTTCTGAGATATCATTTCCCCCTAGAGACAATTACTCTTCTTTTCATTAAAAAAAAAACCAAAAAAACAAAACCCCAAGGGAGAATTAACAGCAGGCAATATAGAATTTGCAATCCCTTTTCCCCCAAAATCTCTATCTATAAGGATGAGGAATGTCCCCCACTTACACCGTTCAATCAGAACTGAAGAAGCTTCTTAGATGAGAAGTGAAATGTCTTTTCCTCAAGGAGAAAAAAAACAAAGTTCAGTGACCTTTTCTAAAAGTATCTTTGAGACAACAAAGACAATGGCTAGAAAAGGAAATCTGAGCCCAAAACTGAGATATAATCTCAGGTTTAAATTTCCATTGTTCTTTTGAAGATAACGGGAGAGAGCGGAAGTACATTCAGGTTTGCAACATTCTGTAAACTTATAATAAAAGTATTCTGTAAACTTGTAATAAATGTAGCATTAGCATTCATAACCCTGGTTTCCAGTCTAGTCTGCCTCAAAAGGCTGTCACTATAGAGACATGACAATCTATATATTCTTTTTGGCAATAATATGGAAATGGTTAAGTGGTTGCTGCCTTCTTCTTTTCACTTGTCTATTCAGCTTACAGTCCTGGAATTTCCTGGTGACCCAGTTTAGTTTTTGAAGGCAATGTATCTCAGCCAAGTTTGACTAAATGTTTTATGGAATCTAATGTTTTATATTAGCTGTATTCTAGAAGAAAGAAATGAAGGGAATAAATGATAACAATTGATGTAGATTGTAAATATGCATGGGACAGATATATCTGAGGCAGACAGTAACTGAATCAAAGATTCTGAGAGAGTGGACTTTTACAATTTCAAGTCTGCTATTGGAGGTATTCATTACATTGGAAAGCTGATTGTTAATTTAAAATAGGAAAAATACCAATGTATCAAGCCCATTCAAGAGACTTCAAATGCAAATGTCACACTGCAGCAGGACTATCTGTACAACACTATTATGTAGTAACATTACCTGCGGCAGAATTTAACAGTGTATCTTTTTAACAATAAGCAGAGAAAAATTATATTCATATATTGAAAGGAATGTTTCTTCATCAGATGATTAATATGCCTCTCCTATGTAAAGCCAGTTTCTTCAAAAAGACAAGGAGAGCAAGAAGGTTCCTGTGCAAGAACCTTTATAACATAAACTGCAAATGTGTAAATTACTACTTTTATTGGGATTTTTTAAAAACTTCCTTGCTGGACAGAACTCCAAACACATCACTACCAAGATGGGTTTTTTAATTTTTTGTTTTTGCTTTCTCTGATAATGGTGTCTCTACTTCTACTCTATCTTTTTTTGGCAGTGTAATCATCAGAGAGAATAAGCATAGGCAGCGCAAATGATACCTGGGAAAATAATGTTGTTGATTCATTTATCTTATACTAAGAATGTTGATTTGTTTCAGTGCAAAAATAAATTCTTAGAATGCCTTACAGATTAATATATTCATAAAATAACCCTTTGGACGCTTACTGAAAAATAGGACTCACATCGTACACATAATTTCAAATTTAATCAGGAGCAGTGAAGGGATCTATCTCTACGAACCTACATGCAGTATCTGAGCATCATATCAAAGTAAACCATGAGTTCAGTATAGTCTTTTGGATAATTCAACCATAGTCAAGGGCTTCATAGTGCTGCATGATGCTACAAGCAGTGATTTAATTAAACCATGGCAATGTTTCACCGAACACATGTGCAAATCAGGCAACACACCTAATTGGGTATTGAGGAAGATAAGCATGTTGTGTGGATACCAAACTGAGTTAAGCTAACTTCCTTTATTTCGGCTATTGAAGTTCTAGTAAATGAACTATTTACTAGAAGGTCGAATGTCCATGATTGAGATAAAGTTCTAGAGAATGCCCATTTAACTAAAAATTTATTTCTTTCCTTGTTAGATTTACATCTCATCTTTATTTTGTGGAACTCAAGATAGTATACCTATTACTTCCTTCTTATTTTTCCCCACCACATTTTCCATTACCCTATGAGGTGGATTGAGAACAGAGTCATTGATCCATATTTGTCTAGTCAGTTTCCATGCCTAATACAGAATAATTCTTCTACTTTCCAATCCAGCACCTTAGCCAGGATTGTCCAAGGGAAGTGGTCAAAAAAGTCAAGATGGTGGTCACAACAATGCAATGAAAGCATTACAACACACATTAGAAAATGGCAGGAATTTGAGCTCAGAGCTGTGGCTACTTTTTTCCTCCCTGGTTGTATTCTGTATTAATTTGGTATAACAAGAGGGGAAAAAAACAAAGAAAAGGGAAAAGGATACGCATAAAATAAACTAAAGTTGAAGTTGTTGGAAGTTATTGCTTCATCTTGACTTCTTTGGACCTCCCTTAGTCCTGACCTTAAAATAATGAGTGAAGTTTGCAAATTATTTTAATGGGTTGCAGGAGAAGCTGTATTATTTGTGAAATGTGGATAGCATCTGAAAAAGCTTGGGGTTTTTGCTTCAAAATTATCCCCTACCCACTCATGTACATAGTAGAACTGTTCAGGTGTATCTCTTGTGATGCCTGTCTCCTCTAGCAGGTGGCTCTGTTGTTTTTTAAGTGAAAGGAAGTGACCTAAAGCTATTGCAGAAAGAGAGTTCATCCTAAGCCACTGGGAGGAACTAAGACATCTTTGAAGTAAGCAACAGGCTTCCAAACTAGCAATGTTTTACAAGGTTAAAGCCTTTCTTGCTCTTCCTTCTTGAGAACATTTATGGAAATGTTTCTATTCTGCACAGAGTCGCTGTATCAGTGAGATGGGCGGCATAGAAATTTAATAAATAAATACAAAGAAAACAAGATTGTATCACTTTCTCAAAAGAAGGAAACTATGTTTTAAATGGTAGGACCAGAATTCAGGATTTCTTGAATGTCAAGGAGGACATTCCTATTGTGTCAGGCCAGCAGCTCATTCAATTCAGCTCACTCTTACCTCACTTATAGCTGCCGGTTCAGTGGGTAGATTGACTCTGTGACCTTCTACATCCAAAGCATGTGCTGTGGATTCAGCCAGAATCTTCCCATCTTATAACACTGGTGAGTGAACTCTACTTATCATGAATAAGAGTACAGGAAAATACTTTCTTTCTTACTTCCATTTGGCCATTTTCTTCATTGCTTACTATTAAAACTCATGAATCAGACTTCTTTTTGTTAAAAGTTACTTACATTTTGCTTTGCCAATGGCAGTTCAGCTGCAGTAACTAAGCAGATTTTGCTGACAGTTCTTGGCATTATTATTGTATTTTTGCTTCATTCATCTGGCTCTTTCCAGATGTGTTGGGAGTACTATTCCCAAAATGCTTATCTCAACATATGGATATAAGGGACTTTTTGCATATTGTCCTTGTCTCTACTCCTGCCCTTTTTCCTTTTTTACCTACTTAGGAACAGAACATATTGAATATTTTGAGCCTCAAGCCTATTAACTCTAAGAAAACTCCCTCATTTATGGGTCTCTGAATTTTGGTTTGAAAATAAATTAACCTTTGATAGAAATGTCACCCAACTTGAAAGGCAAATAATTTTGACAGAATTGCTATTATTAACAAATCCAGTTGCTTATGGTTAAGTTCATCTTGAACATTTGTTCTAGCGAGAGTCTGCAAGGCCAACATAGTATTTGTAAGGATTGGTAAAGCTTAGAGCTTGAAGAGGACAAAGAAAAGATTACACAAGTCATTTGATGTGAGTACTATCAATTTTCTGCAACAAAAACACTGGCCTCTCCAGCTGTTTTCATCTTTTATTACATATTTAGTTTTCTTAAACTTAATCTTTAGAGACTTTGTATTACTGGCTCCAGATAAACCTTAATCTGAAAGACTCAATCTATTGAAATACTGAATGCATAGTGTCCAGAGAGACAGAAATAATCTATAGTTTTTCTTTTCTATCAAATTATAAAAGGCATTCATTGATGTCCATGCTCTACACATTTTGAACAGCACTTTTATAGTAATAGTTGGAAATAGTGTTTTCTTGGAATATCTTCTTAGGAATCGGGCATCTACCAAGATTTCTTCTGAAAGCTTGATCTGGAATATTTTTTTTAACCATTGGGTGAGTTCTTCCTCTCCAGATCAATGGATATTTCATGAAGGATTTTGCAGTTGATTGGTAAATGGCTGGGAGGTGGGCTGGCAATCAGATCAGATTACATACACATAAAAGCAAATACTTGTCAATATTGCAGAAGATGTCAACTAAATAATCATCTTCAACCCAAGATGTATTATAGCGATATCGTCATATTCAAGCTCAAAGACAACAAATGAAATCCAATTGAATCCAATCCTTTATTTGCTTACACCTAATGATAGAATCCTGCCAAACTTAAACTATACTTCTTTTAACCTACTAGATATATGCAGAAAGATTCTATGGTGTGGCTACTCTTAAAACATCTTCCTCCTTCCCTATCCATCTCAGGACTGTGTAGTATCTTAATCTGAGTCTCTCTTTGGGAAAGCTCTATTGCCAAAAGTTTTATCCACCAATTTTCCAAGTGCACAATCCACCACAGATATGTGATTAAATTTGATTGCTACTTTAAAAAAACACTTAAACCTCTATTACATGTGAGATTCAATTTCAATGACCCAATAAGCAAAACTTTGTTGACACTAATTTCATTCTTTCAAACTGAACAAAAAAAATGTTACTTGATTTCTATGTATTCATTTTAGAAGTCTTCCACTTCAGATCAATTATACAGCACTATGATTCTACATTCAGTCTTGAAAAATTATTTTGAACATTGTGGCAAGAAAATAAGAAAATATAATCTTTAATTAACTCAATTAAAAATGTAGGATCAAATTACTAATTTGATTTTTAATGTTATATGGCTGAAATATGTTTTTGAATGAGATATTGTGCAGTTATGCTTTTGTGGATTGATATGCAGAAACCCTCTACATTAATTTTATATCTTATAGTTGTGAAAATATGTAACACTGAATATTAATAAAAAGTTTTAAAATGACCAAAATCTTGCAAAATTTATGAACAGTGAAACTTCACAACATCCACACAAGATATTGAATGAACTTGGGTGTGAGATTTGAAAATCTTGTGATTTATGCCAATCTAAAAATATGGTGGGGTACTGATTTAATGATATAAGGAGCTGTAAAGGGTGATCTATGGCTCATACATTTGCTTACATTGCTTAGCGCATTGTAAGCCGCCCTGAGTCTTCGGAGAAGGGCGGCATATAAATCAAATTAATTAAAAAAATTGATTTCGGGGATGAAGGATCTACCCAAATCTCTCCTAGAAACTATGAGCGAACATCATTTAAACGTAATATGCACATCATAATATGTATGAAGAAATGATAAAATTGAACATAACTTGTTTGATACCTTTGCAATTTTTCCACATTCCGATGCAGACATCAATTCAAAGGAAATAATACCTGAGCAATATATGATATTGGGCTTGATTCTTGCTAATAAATATGCATAAACTTGTAGCTTGTCAACAGGAAGAGAAACCAGTAGTGAAAATGTGAACCTCCATTGAAATCCAATGGATGAGACTGGTGCGTGGAAAGATCTATGGACCTTTCATTCTTGTGGAACAGGTTTTATATGCTGTCTTTATACTGTGAAAGGTATTCTGCTTCTGCCAACCCTCACAAAGGACACAAATATAAGGAGACAACAGAAATCCTTAATTGGAATCTATTGGATCCTGACACTTTCTGATGTTATCAGGAAAAAGCAGAGTCTTTGGTAGACAGATACTTACTCTAATACCACTCTAGTATTTTTTTAAGAGCCTGAAATAAATTAGATAGGGCACTTCTGGCTGGGATAGATCTTAGCTATTGCATGTAATGCAATATTTTCTTTTACAAATTTTTATCTAGAATCTTTCTCTTTTCTAGAATATGCTGAATGAACATGTTTTATAGCTTTCCATAAAACCATAACATGTATTATGAATTCTGGCAATTGTTCTGGCAAAATATGAAAGCCAACGTATTTGTTAAAGCCAACAAAAATGTGTTCCTTTAGTTTCAAGCTAATCTAAATAAATACCAGAATGCTGTCAGTTGATAATCTTGCAATGTGTTGGAAAGGCAGAAAATTATTGAAAAACAGAGAGAAAGAGAGAGGGAGGGAGAGAGAAAATTGTCTAACTTCTATAGATTATATATTGGGTTAATAAGTAACCATTGGTTAGAGTTGAAGTAAAGATATGTACAGGTAGTCCTCAATTTATGCAATTGAGGGAGGGGCGGTCTATAAATCTAAATAAATAAAATAAATAAATAAAATAAATAATGCATGCAATTGAGTATGGAATTGGTCATAAGCATGGCAGTGATTAAATGGGTTACCACATGACTCTCACCAATTTAATGACCTTTTTTTGGGGTGGCAGCCATTACAGTAAATGAATACTTTATATTTTTTGCTGCAAACTAAAAAAACCTCACTGACTGAAAATTATGGTCATGTGGTGGCAGGATGCTGCAAATGGCCATCAATGCAAGTAAGTGTCCAAAACGCAATCATGCAATGTTTTGTATGTTTGTGTTCAAACTCTGGAGTTCTAAGTACCTTTTTGTGAGTCTGTAATAATTTTAAACAGTTGCTAATCAACTGATTAAGTGAAGACTACCTGAATTTCATTTCTAACAGTGCTAGAAACACACCTACACATTTGCACAGAAATTTTTTTAAGTTGTGATGACTATTTTAGACAATGTGTTGGCAACTTCTTAATAAACTATGACATTTTTACGGTTGAAAATCTTTTTTAAAAATGTATTAATCCAATAAATCTAAATTATTTGATTAGAATAGTTTATCACTAAAATTACAATGTTTTACTTTGGTATGAGATTTGTCTTCTTTTCAGCACTATCATTTCCATCTTCAATATTCAGTAAGAAGATGAACTAATGAAATAAGCTGCAGTAGTTCACCCAATTACTCTTGTTCTTGTGCAAAATGGCTTACATGGGCAGACTTCATAGATTTCACTACCACCATTTAACTTCTGAGTATGAAATGTCAGCTTTATCAAGTTACTGAATCTGAAATGTCAACTCCATCAAGTCACTGAGTAAACTTGCTGCCACTTCTTTAATAGGTGAATACTAAGATGAATGTTAACATGATGCTTAAGTTCCTAATTTATCTTAAGATTCTTTAGGGCAAGGATGCCTCAATTGTTTTTCTAACCGCTTACTGAAGCCTGCGAGGTTGCTCCTTTTTTTCTTGATAAAGGAATATCCAGATGTTCCAAAATTATAATCCATTACAAACTGTAAACCTTCCTTAGGCTGTGATTCAATAATAACACTAATACTACTACTAATAATTTAGAATGCTTAATTTACCAGTGTGGTTAGTCATGGGAATGAATCCAACCATTCCAACAGATCTCTGCCAGACCAGGCTACCAAAGGAAGGGAAATGCCACTTGATTTATCTTTTGTAAAACAATGACCCAGAGGTTCCTGGAGTAAAGGGGCACATATCCATTTAGTTGTGAATGGAAAGTCTTGAGACTTAATCAACATATTCCTTGGTGATATAGTCACACGTTACAATATAGCTTTAAAAAACATCAACTAGTTTGATCTTAAAATATTTCTAAAATTACCAAGTTTTCCCGAAAATAAGACCTAGTTTTATATTTTTTTGCTTCCAAAAGGGGCATTAGGTTTTATTTTCAGGGGAAGTCTATTCTACTGTCTCACCTCGTGATGGTACTGACAACCCCACTCAGCAGGAGCCGGTGTGGCTGCTGCTGGCCAACTTCTTCTGCAGCCCTTGCCACCACTTGCATATGGTGTCCCCCAGCCTCCGTTTCGACGTCAGAGCCCTTCAGGAAAAGCCTCTTCAGCTGAGAAACGAGCTCCGGATTGATGCACACAGTGCCTCTTGGCCTCTGTTTCGCCATCAGAGGCCTTTTGCTATCAATCCTGAGCTTGTTTCTCAGCTGCAGAGGCCTTTCCTGAAGACCTCTGATGGCAAAACTGAGGCTGGAGCAGATGCGCACAAGCGGAAGCAGAAGTAGTAGGCAGGAAAGGCGACACAGGTGTCAGGGCATGGGAGGTCTGGCTGCAACTGTCCTAAGGTTGCAGGGTGTGGGGCATGTGGAGCAGTTCCATACACCCCCATCCTCGCCCCAGCTTTATTTTTACCTGTGCGCCTCCCCTCAGCTAATGCAATCAGATGCAACGGAGTGGGTGGGGGTCTTAGCTAGGGTTTATTTTGGGGGTAGGCCTTATATTGGATGCACGTGTAAAAATCAAGCTATGTCTTATTTTTAGGATAGGTCTTATTTTTGGGGAAACAGCATAGCAATTTTAGAAAGGAAATTGGGAATTAAAAGACATAAATGTCAATGTATTTCATTTATGTGTTTTTTATTAGATAAATCTGGTTTGCTGCTATTAAATAATTAATTAAAGCACATGACTATTTTCAAACTTCCACCTGAAGTCTGTCCAACCACATCAGAGCAACAAAAACAAAGTCTTTTCTGGTAAAATTAACTTTATTGAAAATGAAGAACACAAGTGCTGTGCGTTTTTATTCTGGTTTATCGCCTTTCCTATTTAGACATCCAATGTTTACTCTGCATTATAAATTTTATGAAGCATTTAGTAATAAGGTACAAAAACAAAATTGTCTTCTTCACACAAGTGTTGCAAGTAATCACAGAAAACAGATGCTTGAAATGGAAAGACTCTTGAAAAACATGAAATGTTTGTATACAAGTACTATCAGTAGATGCTTGTCTTCGCAGTAAACATTAGCCTTATGCAAATCTCACTTGAATTCACTTAATTAAGAAGCTGAAAAGAAAGAGAAAATGAGTAAATGCAACAAATAATGGGCACATATGTAGCTTCCACATTACTCTTGTTAGTAAAAATTAAGATTTATAACTTTGGAGGCTGGGAAAAGCTAATAAATATTAGCACATTAGAATCACAATCCAATGATATAATGAATCTGTACAAAATTTTTAAATTGTCTGAAGAGCTGAAAGGAAAAAAAAGTAGATATTTCATAATTATATATTTTGCATTGTATCCCCTTATATATTGTATCCCCTGATATTAGGGGATGCCTTAAACATTTGTGACAAATATCACGTTTTAAAAAACAGAACTGCAATTAAATAGTGGTAAAATTACAATTATGTAATCTGTGGATGTAGGCTGTATATGGGTACCCAGTTTCCTTTAATACTCTTAGATAAAACTACTAAAATACAGCAGCAAAATTTATAATTTTTGGCAACATTTATTTTTTAAAAAGGTCTTTCCTCAATGATATGCTAATGTATTATGAATTTTAAAAATGTCTCAGCATCCGGCAAGATAATAAAAATGTTAGGCTTTCACAGGTTTATTTTTTTTAACAAAAGCAGTGCCAGTTAATATAGTTGCCTATCTCGACTTCAAATAATTAACACTTTTAATTATTTAAATGTAATCATTTGGAATGATGGCCAAATGAATTCAGTAGAATTCAGTCTGGAACAAGCTTCTTATCAGTGAGGTCTTATCTAACAAAAAGTGATTAAACATTTTGTGACAGTAGGTATAGATGGTCTCATAAAATGGCTTCCATGGGGTGGCTTCTACTTTCATAGTAGTGGCTATTAGGGCCACAATTACTCACAATTTACTATTTACTACAACACATATCTATAAGATGTTACCAAAATTGTCACATACACATGTGTATTCCAATCTGCTTATTCCTTATAATTATTTTGTGCACATATGTTATCTTGAAAACAAAGTAATTTTATAACTGGTTAATGGAAAGGCTTGCAGTAACACAGAAGCTTGCCCACTGTCTCTGAAGATTCTTGTGATCCTAGGTCTATTTACATTATTTTGTTGCAGCTGCTATGAAAAATCTATTAGTTACAAATATAGCACATTAGTTACAAATATAGCACATTCTCCCATTCATGTTTTTTATTAAAAACTGTATGCTGTACTTCATTTGGATCTTTTAATGGGGCTAACAATGTAATCATAAATAGTAGCCATTGCCAGTCATGTGCAGAATTCAGTTTCGCAAGTGAAATCCTCCCGATTCAGACCGGTTCTGGCGAGTAGGTAGCGGCAGCGGCG
>JANHFK010002304.1:45007-56798 GCA_036250565.1 Sibynophis collaris | reverse complement strand
AGTCCAACCCCCTGCTCCCTGGCAAAATGGACTGCTAAATTGGCTGCACCCACCCAGTGACATGACCACATGGCCACGCCCACCCAATCACATGACCACGCCCACCAAGCCACGGCCACATAACCGGTAGCAAAAAAATTTAGATTTCACCCCGGCAACACCACATAAACTATACTTTTATATCTGCTATCAGAACATTTCTTTCTTCTCCCCTGTATGCTAGAGACTCAAACACAGTAACTTTTCCTCAAAGGACAGTTACTCCATTTTCTTCCTCTCTTTCTTACACTTTTCAGAGAGGTATTGTAGCGATAAGGACAATGCTGCAATATTATTTTTTAGATACAGTGACTAAAAAATGTCCATAATGTCCTGAGTGTTGCTTTACTATAGATTTATACTAAGGCTCAATCATTTCCAAAAAATTCCCAATATGCCAATTTGAAATTAATTTAATTCAGCTGCCCTTTTTAATGGTAGACCAAGAATGGATTTGTTCTTTTTATCAAATAACCTCAAGATACTTTTTTTCGTTAGACATTGTCAGCACAAACCTGGTTGACATATTCAGTATGTGATTAAGACTATTTTTTTTTGTTACCAATGTGAATTACATTGAAACATCCTTTGAATGTTCTTGTATCTCAGATTTAGAGATGTAGTGGAGAGACCCAGCTAATCCACCACATGCTTTCATCAAAAGAAAGAGAGAGATTATTATGTTTAACTTTAATTGCTATGTCTTCTCAGCTGTTTTCTCCCAAAAATGAGAACTGTCTGGGGCAAGGAGAAAGCTGATGGGCTGTCAAAATGCCATTCTTCTTACAGTCTTCAATTCCAACTAAAGCTACAATGATGGCACATCATCATTCCTTTGAAAAAAGAAAACTTTTCACATGAGCAGTGCCCATTAGTAAGCTGCAGTGAAAGTGTGTGTGTAGAAAGGAGAAAGTTTGCTTGAACCAGGAAATAGGAGAGTGCACCTTTTTTATATGAGGAGGTAAAATCAAACCAAGCAGTTTTAACTACAATTATGAAACTGGTAAGGGTTAAATTCGGATTCATCTGTGAAATTAGCAACAGAGTTAGATTACTGAGTCAAGTAGTAGTTGCCAAAAAAGCCTATGCAGTCCGAAGCTGCATCAACAGAAGGATAGTATCAAGATCACATGAAGTGTTTGTACCACTTTATACTGCACTAATAAGGCCACACTCGGAATACCGAATACTACGGTTTTGGACACAACTACAAAAAAAAATGTTGAGACTCTAGCAAAGTCAGAGAAGAGCAATAAAGATGATTTAGATGTAAAAGCTGTAAAGAGGACTAGAGGCTAAAATGTATGATGAACGGTGTGGGAGCTGGGTATGTCTAGTCTAACAAAGAGAACGAGTAGGGGTGATGTGATCGTTTTCCAATATTTGAGAGGCTGTCACAGAGAAGAGGGATCCACTATTCTTCAAAGCATCTGAGGGAAGGGAAAGAAGTTACAAATGGAAGCTTATCAAAGAGAGATCCAACTTAGAATTAAGGAGAAAATTCCTCTCAATGAGAACAATCAACCAGTGGAATGGCTTGCCTCCAGAGTTTATGGGTGCTCCATCACTGGAGGTTTTTAAGAGACTGGGCAGCCATTTCTCTGGAATCATATAGGGGCTTAAACAGGGGCTTGGAGTAGAAGACCTCAAAGATCCCTTCCAACTCTGTTATTCTGTTATCTGTTAAATAACAACCCCCCCACACACATTTTATCTCTTCACCATCGATTTCTATGTTGATATTTCTCTTCCTTGCAGTGGTCATGAGTTTGGTCTTTTTTGATGTTGTACAATTTTTGAAAATTCTTACTTTCTTCTTGATAAAATGTTCCAGACCTTCTTTGGTTTCTGAGAGAAAAGTTGTATCACCAGCATGTAAAAGATGTTTTTTGCACCAATCTTTACCCCTATTTTTGATTCTTCAAGATCTAGCTTCCTCATGATCATTTCAGCATACTAACTTGACCAGATGTGCTGGTCCCCCCAGGTCTTGTAGGATTCTTCATAGCTTTTCATGACTGACAAAATCAAAGGCTTTCTTGTAGTTGATGAACCACATCTAAATGATCTTTTAATGCTCAAGAGATTTTTCCATGATCCAGCACAGATTTGCAATATGGTCGCAAGTGTCATGGCCCCTTTGAAAGCCAGCTTGGACATATGGTAATTCCATTTGAATAGTTGATGCTAGATGTTGTATAATTTTAAGCAATTTTAAGAATCCTGCTGATGTGAAGCAATTGTACAATAATTCGAGCAATATTTAGAGTCACCCTTTTTCGGCAGTAGAATGAACCCTGAATGTTTGCAATCCTGTGGCCGCTTGTTGGCTTCCCAAATTTTCTGGCACAGGCCTCTAATGACTATAGGATAGTAATGGCTAACCTTTTCCGGACCAAGTGCGCAAAGCATTAAGTGCGCATGTCCCAAACCCCAAAAATGCAATGCATGCGTGGCCTCTGTGTGTGTGCCCCACACCCCCACATTTGCGCATGCAGCCCCCCACATGCACCCTAGTGCATGCATATGCATCCCCCGCATGTGTCCTGTCCCCCGCGCATGCGCTGAAGAGACACGAAGACCAGCTGGTTGGCGGGAGATGCACGTGCATGCGTAGCAGAGCTGAACTGGGGCAACAGCTCGCATGTCATCAGAGAGGGCGCTCTTGCCACTTTTGGCATGCATGCCATACGTTCGCCATCATGGCTATAGGAGATACAGGTCTCAGTAATTCTGCAGGGACAGTGACTGACATTTTTCAGTCTTCTTGTTTGGCAGTTGGTTCATTGCCCATATGACTTCTTCCTCATGGATTGCCAGTTCTATTTCTACTTCTCTTTCTTCTTCAATATTCAACATTGCATTTACAAGCAATTAATGGTGGTTGGATCTTTTTGACTTGCATAAATGCATTCCTGGTGTGACCCTTCATGTAATCTTCTTAGCAGTGTCCAGTAGTTCAAACCTATTTTTCACCTCAATTTTATGTGTAGTAGAGGTTTTGGTGACATCAAATTTCTTTGGAGAAATTGCCTTTCTGATGGTGCATAATTTGACTTTAATCTTTGCCACCGCCAATTCATGATCTGAATCACATTATGATTATGGTGAAGTCCATTTGGTTAGGTCCAAATGCATAAGTGGTTCTTGTGCTGTTTCAACTATGTATTCAGTTTTCTTGGCAAAATTGTACCAAATGATCACCTGCATTGTTCTTCTTACCTAATCCAAAATGACCAATGATCCTTGTCTCTGCTTGTTTGCCAAACTTCACATTGAAGTTGACCCAAATGTAAACAACATCTTTTTAAGACACTTTTTTCATAATTTCTTGGATCATGAGATAAAAGCCCTGTTTCAAGCTTTGTGCAACAATTGTTGGGGTGTAGACTTGGATAACTGTAGTGTTAAGGGTTCAGCAGAAATTCTGATGGTCATAATTCTATCACTGACAGTTGAGAAGCTTTCCCCTGTTCTAGCAAGTTTCTTGCTTGCAATAAACACCACCCCATTTCTTTTCCTGGTATCATGTCTGAATAATAGACAGTGAAGTCCTCAGATGGAAAAAAGCCATTGTCTGCCAACTGTAGCTTAATGACACCAAGGAGATCCATTTCCAACCTGATCATCTCTCATTTGACAATATCTAATCTACCCTGGCTCATTCTTCTGACATTCCATGTGGCTATCCAATATATCTCTGGACAACGCAGACATCTGCTTATGCCACTGGCAGCCTCAGAACTGGGATTCCTGCGGTCCTAATTGTTGAGCACACTGGCGTATTTGAGACCCTTTTCACACAACCTTCCTGGTGAGTTTTTTTTTGCGCAATAGGTCGCCAATTCTTTCTCCAACCCTGTAACTCACTTTTTGACAGCTGCCCAGGGACAGCTGCAGTCCTTGTATATCCAGGCGATGATTGATCCAGTATGGGATTCTTTTTCTGTTGTCTCATGTTTAATGAGTTTCTGGATACTCTTACTTTGGCTTCTCTGTTGAGACCTGTCTGGCTTGGGTGACCTTCTGGTGTACTTTCTGGTGGTATATCTTCAGCAGAGTTTTCAACTGCAACAGTGCATAGAAGCCCCTCTCTGTGACCAGAGGGTATCTGCATGGAAGGGTGATTTTTGTACAAATATGTTTTTTTTTAACAGAAAAGAAAATAAGTTTCGAACGAACAAGAGAAATGGGATGTAAAACATAATCACTCAACAATAGTTTTATCACATTTTCTCCTTCAAGCCTATGTATGCTTTTAAAAAATGTTTTTATACTGTTACTCTCCAAATACTTAGAAGTTGGAAAGTTACAAAAACAGTCAACTATGTCAATTCAGAGGAGTCATGACTGAAATTCTGAATGAAGTTCTATCTCTATTTGCATCAGCATCTCTCTTCCCATTAAAACTCCAGTAATTGCTTGATGTTACCTGATGATATTTACATAAAATATTATGTAAAACTTGTTACTGAATGAAAAGAAGTGTTTGAAAATGCAATTTATTCCCAAGTTTACTTTTGGTGCCTGCTGGAAATAGTAACCAGGAATACTCAGAAAAAAGGGGAAAAAAGGATATTCAGCCTATGTCTTAAGTTCAGAGGTTGAGTTGGCAGGAGGGAAAGTGGGAAAACTGGCATTGCTTTGCTCAGACCCACTGATTTGGTAACACTTGAATCCCTTGCATTCTGTAATACTAACCAATGTTTTAGATCCAACCTCAGATTGTGGGTCATAGGATAGAACTGATTCCTATCGATAACACTGCAGCATGTGACTGGGATCCAAAGGTCTTTCCCAGAGGACAAAATTGGGAATAAGTCCTTTTCTTAATACTCAGACTGTAATGATTTTGGAAACAACATGTGATAATTTCCCAAATCAGCCAAGATGGTGGGATTTGAAAACTGAAGTACAATTGCATAAGCTTCATTGGTATTCATTGGACAATGCCTATGTGCTTTCTGTTGACAAGCAATACTACTGACAAGCAAAATGTTGTTTCTGCCATACTACAACTCCAGAGTCAGTTTGCAGGTTGGACCTTTATTCCAGGAAATATCCTTTTCTTACTCAACAAGTAAAGTACTCAGTTTCAAAATCTTCTTGAAATGGAATGACTCATAAACTGATTTCCTTCACAATCTACTTTAATTCTAGTTGAGGTCCTATCCAAAACATCAACCTGTTTCATATTATAAAATGAATCACCGTTCAGAAAGGCTACCTGTTTCTACTGATATACAGAATGTCCTTCATATTGTTATAATTTGCTTAGAATTATCCTAAAATGTAGAATGTCATTCATTATTATGTACTCATCTAAATAAAGCTTTCAGACACAGGTACAACATATTTGTTCATAAATTCCTAAGTCTCAGGGCAAAAGTTGGAAGCAGATTGCTGGCAGAATGAGGTTACTTGAATGGCTTGGCCAAATTATTTGTGGCTTACCTGTATGGATAGCCATGGTACTTGGAACGGAATATCGACAACAGGAAGCTGAAGAAAAAAACTACCAGACCCAATCCTACTAGGCATATTACTGGAAGAAAAAAAAAATCTGTTATCAAAAATATATTATATTCCATATTAACTAAAATGACATTCAGGCATTTTGAAATACATAAGGTTAATTGGGTCATCTCTTATTGCCTTTCTTACATTACCAATGGCAACACTATAGTCTTTTAAGAAAAATATATTTTCAGCAGATTAGCTTTCCTTGACAATAGAAACGATAAAATGACCATTTATAAGAAAAAGAGGACAAAAAGCAGCAGTTAAGAAAGCATTCCATAAGTCTGAAATGTTCATTATATTAGAGTATTGGGAACAATGGAAAATAAAAACAAACCAGGGAATTTTATTTTCCCATTGTTCTCAAATCTTCAGCATTCAGACCATGGCATACATTAAAAAAGGAAGCAGAAGAATTGTCCATGTCTTATTATATTAAGGGGTAAATTAGACAACCCCATGTATATTTTCTTCATCACAACTATGGGACTTTCTGTATGAAGACTACATTCTCTTTACATATCATTTTTATTGTATAGGTGTTTTTTAAAAGAATGTTTAATGTAATTTGCAAGAGTGGGATATGGATGTAGCTTTGACCAGCAACATGTTAAAATCCCCTACTTTCCACAGCAAAATGTCAAATTCTCCACCTAGCTCTCTCCCCTATCACCACCATTATCTACACATTTCATTTCAAAAACACAATTCAGTCAACTGATAATTGCAAGACATTGTACTGGCTTAGTAAATTGCTCACTACTTTTCTTTTAAAGTCAGCAATAACACCACTTCATTAATAGAATTTAATTTTCTAAGTAAGGCTTTGATGATTTCTAAAGTCATTGTTATATTAGCACCCACCTTACTAGACTTTAGCTATTCTGTCAATTTAGAAATACCTGCTACAACTAATTTCTTTCCTCCTTCAAAGGAAAACTCTGCCAACTCCCTTCTAAATTTTTCAGCTGGCTCACTGGTATGCATCAAAGCTGTATCAACTTTCTGATTATTCTTTTTAACATTCTTTATCTCCTTGGCCCATCCTAGTTACAAAAGTAGTTTATAAAATGACTGAAAGTTTAACTCATCAACTTGGAATGCAGCACATTTCAAAGAACTCTTTCAAGTTCTCCTTTTTATTTAATACGATATGAAAAATGTCACTCCAGGTGTGAATTCAGTTTCAAGCATCCTCTTTGCATAAAAGAAAGGTGCCTTTTTCCTTAGATGTTTGCTGTATCTGGTTCTTTAATTAGAGGAGAACGACAGACAGACTGATGCTTAAATGTGGAGAAATGATCCCACATTCATATATAAAAGCTAAAATAGTTTGATAGTTGGGGAAGAAAAGTCAATGCAGACAGAGATCTATAGTTAACCCTTTTGAAAGGCTAACTTTCAATGTAAATTATTACAGTGGAATGCCAAGTGTCCACTTCCACCCATCATTTGGGGAACTCAGTCACTGCTAAGAAAAAATAAAGGGTACATATCTGTATAACAAAGCATGGCTAGTTCTAAATGGCCCACAAGTTCTTTATTCTGCATCAAGAAGCTTATGCAATGAAGGAGGAATGAATTTCAAGTAACTTGTAGATCTCTGCTCTTATACGGCCAATAAATTCACATTTGAAAATGCTGTGATAAACATGGGCACAGCTTTTAATAAACTGTGGGTTTCCATGGCAGTTTGCCGTACTTGCACTTATAATTTAATGACAAGAAAAGAAATTATCCATTTAGTCATCAAACAACTTACTTCTCCTTTTCCCAACATCTCCCTTGGAGGTAGCAGCTTCATTCAAAAGAACCATTCCCATGGTGATAGCAGCATCGATATCATTGTTGTCAAGGAAACTATAGAAATGTTGAAGTTTCACAAAGCCAACAGTTCATCTTTAACCTTAGCAGGTATTAAATTAATGGTTTTAAAAAAAACTAAAGGTGTTTATCAATAGTAAGTGTATGCAGAGCTCTAAGAAAAGAGAACACATTGTTAATTCCTATCTATAATACACATATTAATGCTTATTCCCCCAAAACTACATTTAGATTATTTCATGCAGCATCAAATAGAATAGAAATATGTTTAAGCATCCAAATATGATGCTTAATAATATTTCTTTAATTAGTAAGTTTATAAAGAGCTAACCCAGTGAGAGCCTTAAAAAGTCATGTAGTATTTCAGGTAGCACAAAATGAATTTCACCAGGACAGATATAGGATGTATAAAATAATTTCTTCTCTATTAAGTCATATAAATAGTACACAAAATGCAATTTCTTATGTCTTCAAGATGGATAGGATCTACCCACTATACTGCAATAATGGAATAACATTACTGCATCAGCAAACATTTTTAGTCACTAGCCTTTTAGCTCTTAATTGCTAGCTTTCACAAATGCAAACAAGAATATAATGAAATAATTTAACCAATTTGTAAATATCCTAAGCTGTTTCTAAAATTATTTGAAAGTATATCAACAAAAAGGCAACTCATACAACTCTAATTAACATGTTCCAGACACTCAGTCTACAACTAAATGGGATTGATGCTCTGTGAAAGCTGCTATCTATAGCTTTTTAAAAATAAAGTAAAATAAAAATAAACAATAGTAAACAAAACCCTTCTGGTTTTAAAATTGTTCATTTATATACAGTATTTGCCAACAGTAAATCAAAACTGTGATTCTTGTAAAAAGCTTAATTTAACTTACTAAATTGTTTGATTTTAGGTAGATAATATTGAGGGGAAATGTTTACTGTCGTATTCATAGCATAAACTGAACTTGTCAATGTTTATCACAATTTCATTTGTGCTTATTGTTAGTATTACACTTCACCTTCATTTCTTTGTGAAAATAAAGACTCAGTGAAGGTTACACATTCACTTTTTCCCCCAGGTAGCTTGGACCATAAAAAAAATATGCATGAAATCCAAAATTTATAATAAATACAAATTTAAAATTTACAGGGAAGCAACAGCCTATTTCAAAACTTCCATGTGCATTGTCTAAAAAACTGCTCAACCTTCCACTGAAAAATATTTTGTCCCGTAATACCACAGGTCCCCTAGTATGGCAGTATTTTTAGTTTTGGCAGTATTTTTAGTTTTAAATGGCAGTATTTTTAGTTTTAAAAACTTTGTTGACTCATTTCAAAAGTACCTTTTCTAACAGTCACAAGTCAAGGGCCATTCTAATGAAACTGATTTCCTTAATCCCTTTCAACCTCAGTGCAATCCCTGTTTTGGGATATTAAATTATTTATTTGCTTCTATAAAGAATATTTTTCGTTAAATCATGCTAGCTACCTGTGAGGCAGGTGAACTTTACAGTTCGAAAAAGTAATCATCCTGTGAAAACCAGAGTCAAAATTGTTTGAGAATTAGCAGGTTTTATTTAAGAAAAGAAATGTGTAAATTCTAAGGCTTGGTTGGACATATGCCTTATGTACGTCGTAGTTGCTGTGGTTTTCTTACGGACTATACAAGTAAAATAAATGTCAATGCTTAACAAGCTTTTAACAGACCCACATTGTACCATGCTCTGATGTGCTTCTTTTTCCCCTCAGTTTTCTCAATTAATAAAACTAAAAAAATAAATAAATCACAGTAAATATGCCTAAGGCAAAAAATCCAGCTGGTGCCTCCACAAATATGATAATGAACTGAAAAATCAAGAGCGGGATGTGTAAGGAGGAGATGACTCAAGGTCTTTCTCTCCTTTCCTTCTCTTTAATAGGTTCTACCACTATTGAATTTTGGTTAGTTCAAAGGAGCTTTATATTTACTTCAGAAATGTGGAGTGCACATATAATTTAGGCATGTATAAGATTTTTCAGGTATAAAATATAATATTTTCAGGTAAAAAATATATTTCCAATATTATGACTTGGTTGGCAAGAGAATTCTAGTCAAAAACAGTGATGTTTAGTATGTACAATTGCTTCAAGATTTTAAGGGAGCATTGTTTTCCTGATAAAAAGTTTTAAGGACAAAATCCATCAAGAATGTTTTTCTATCTGGTGACTTATCAAGAAATAAATGCAGTTTCTTGACATACTGGGGAGATACAAGTGATTTGAAAGCATCTAAACTGAAGATGATCAATAGATAGCTTCCTGTGAGCCATCAGTTCCATTTTGGAGGGACCATCAGATAGTTTAAAATTCCAGCTTACTGAAGCAAAGTTTGGGTAATAAAAAGTTTGGTACACTTAGAAGTAAGCTGTGTACTCCAGAATACTGCTGATAAGTTGCTGTCTTTCTCTAGTTCACATTTCTTGTATTAGCTATAAGACCTTTTTATATATAAAAAAGAAAAAGACAGAAATAAATTAATTTTATCAATGTCAGAGACTCTGGCATTTCTACCCATATAGCTAAAAAGACAGAAAAATAAAATTGGCCAAGTTTCTTATTCATTGTATGTGAACAGGCAGACACTTGGCCTTCTTGTCCTTCAGGCAACTCAACTGGAAAATTGAAAAAATAAAATCTTGCTGAAAAAACAGATGCTACATCTGAACCAAGATATCCTGAGCAAATAAGTTTCAGTGCATAAAAAAAATTAAAGGACATTGGCTTACTATGAGTTAACCATTCAAATACTCATTTTAATTTTTAAAAGATGAATATTTGGTTACACTTTGTTGATGAGTCCAGAGTGAATCCAACTCAACATTTATTAGATTTATTTATTCATAGGGTGATAATTACCCACGTTTATTAAATCCTGGCATCAAGGAAGAGGTCAATGACTGCAAATTGAACAATGAGGCCAGGAATGCTGTCAATTTCCTACAATTGAAGTTTCCCAATGGATCTTTCCTTTCAACATTGTCTGCCACTAGCTGACAACGGACAGCATCCTTTGGGATGAACATCAGGACAGAGTGTCAACATTTCAGAACCTGTAGCAATTTCCAGGATGAACTACTTCAAAGTTCTATTGTTATTCAAGGACACTCAAGCAGCAAGGAGTAACAGCAAAGATTTCAATCAGTTCCCAATGGGATAACTGCCCTTGTCTTAGTCCTTCCACTCACATGCTCAGCACCATATAGTTCTTGCCAAAATTAGCACAAAACACCCCTTGCCCATTATTTTTCATACTTTCTGAGCAAACCATCTGAGAGTAAATAGCATTTTACAGCGCAAACTATAAAACCACTGGTTCCAAAACAAAACTGTAAAGGATTTTCTTTATGTATTATATTATGTGTTAACAGTAGAAAAGCCCCACTATTCCTTATGGGAAAAGATGATTTGAGATTCAGTTGAAGTATGTAGAATCTGATTTTTTCAGTATAGAGCATTATAAGTGCTTTTCATCCCAACTGATGTTCATTAAAATAGAGACAAATGGATTAAATTCCTAAATAATTCTAATTGCAACTCAAGCAATTTGCTTATTGGTCAACATTCAAACAAATTTTGAAACAATATTGAGAACTGTCATGGGAACCCATGGCCCTTCAGATGTTGCTGCACAATTCCTTCCAGGAATAAGGAACGGTTAGAGTTACAAATCATTAATACTGGAGGGTCACATGTTGCCCATCCAAGTCTAAAAAATATTTGAATTTTCTGATCTGATGCAGGCTAACAAGCAATCTCCATTATTTATAAAGCCCAGCAAATAGCACCACACAACAGACATCTCATTACTTAGCCGAGACTAAAAAATAAGTACATTTCAATATTAACTGGAACACTTTAATTTCCAATCATGGCACTTTTGATTACCTTTCTGCTATGTACTGAACATAGATTGCTGTGCCTTAGGACTTGTTTCTGAATGCTGTTTGTTTTACTTTAGAAATTTCTGAAAATTCCAAAGTGTCCTTTATCAAGTATATAGTCAGATTTAGAGGATGAATACTTCAGCAATTGTAGTAGATTTGAATGACAGGGCACAACCTGATTTTGAAACTAGCCATCACACTAGTCTCTTTTTGTAGATGGACTGGATATTTATCACCAAATATATTAAGCCATTATATTTGACTCAAGTTCTTCAATTACTGTGACATCAATGACCTTTGGGTTACATACTCTTTAGGAGTTGGCTGAGGAATTATCTACTACTCTGCACATGTTTCTTAGGCACCACACAATGTTTAAATAAATAAATGAGAGGGGAAAAAATCATATAGAGCCTTGGTAGTACAGTGGTCTAAAGCACCCTGTTATTAACACCAGCTGCCTGCATTTACTGCAGGTTCGA